>JABTTQ020003168.1:0-271253 GCA_016081115.2 Rehmannia glutinosa
AAGTTACGTATTGCTGCCTTTAGATTATCTTTGCCATTGTTGTGGATTTAAGCTTTTACATCCAAATATTCTAGTACCCAACATTCGCTTTCTCCTCGTCCGCATTTCATATGTGGAGTCTTTGTTAGTTATCTATTAATCATGCATCTATTTGAGTATAGCATGCGGTGTTATTAACCGGTAAATCTTTTAGGCATCGACAGGCTAACATGGTCACTGCCAGGGAACTTCGCCGAGTTCGGTTCTTGCTGCGCTCTCCCGTTACTGTGTGGGTCGCTTCTTTACTTGAGATAATTCATGAGCAATATCATTTTCAACACAATGCGAGTTATTATCCCATTGAGCTCGGTTCATCTATCGAGACCTTATCTTTATAATGGTTTGACTCTTCTCATTAATTCTTCTCATCGTGAGGTAAGCACGCAAGGTTTCATTCTTTTTGCACATAAAGATTGTCCATGTATATCTTGAATAATCATCCACCATCACTAAGTGTATTTGTTTCCCTTATCTGGTGGCTCAATGGACAAATAAATCCGTATGCGGCAGATGTAATATCCTTGTTGAAGATGGATTGGACTTTTTCTTTGAATGATGATTTGATTTAACTTTCCCTGTCGGCATGCATCACAAACACTTTCGCTTCTTGTGAGTGCAGCGAGTCTTTCTGCAAGATGACTTCTTGCAAGCTTGTTGGTGTGTCTTGAAGTTCAAATGGCCCTTTCGACTTTTGTGCCACAACCAAGTTGATTGTTTGCACTCTTTGCTAGCAGAGACAAGTTCTTGGTGTGGCCAGGCGATGCACCGCCGCGTGCGTATTCTTATATACGGATCCACACCTTATTTCATTTGATTCGATGTCTTTAATTTGGCATACTCCCATATTGAATCGACATTATAGCCACTTTCGCGAGGAGTTGGGTCGTCTTGAGTTGAAGTTGAGACCTTGACATATGCAACATGTAATCTGTGATTTAAAGCCATTTTTCTTGATGGATCCAGTGCCTCTTATTTTTCAGGCTTCATTTCCCCATCAAATATGACTTTTGCCTCACAATCTCATTGAATTTTGAAAATGATTTTTCTTGTTTCTGTCGTATATAAACAAACCACTATTCGTATACCGGGTACCTTGGCACTCAATTTATTCCTTGTGAACACTGTGATCAAGGAAGTGGAGTTTTTAGGTACCCATCTTATGCGGGTCTGGGGATTAGTGTTGTAGATGATCCAACCAGCGCATAGCGAATGATCGACTAAGAGGTTGCCATCTATATGTACCATGTCATAACTTCGGCAGCAAATTGACTTGGGGGCTTTGGTTCATCCCAATCACAATCTCTTTTGTCTATATGCTGTGTGTGTGTTTTAGCAATTTACTTCTTTGGGTAGTTATGATATTTATGAGTGTAGTGCCTGGGTGCATATGCGTCTTTGGTGATAAGCTCTTTTGCACTTTGGAATGACCTTTGTTGAGTTCTAGGCCTTTGCCATTTGGGCTTATATTCCGTAGGTCTTTGCGATATTTCATATTATTCAATCGGCTTGGCAGGTAGTTTCTACCATTCCCATCATATGTGTTTCTTTTGATAAAACTTTTGGGGTTTTGGTAGCTCTGTTTACTCTTCCGAGTACTTCCTATTTGGAGTTTAGCGAGGAACTACGCTGGATTTCTTCTCGGTGTCCTCTCGGCCATACTCAGGCGGCTGTTTTCCTTTTCCTTTATATCAGGCAGTTTGTTTGTGATTGTGCTTTGGAGTGAATGTGGGTCTGACATTTGGTGTCTTGGTTTTTGAGATGCTTCATTGCCAAGATCCTTTTTCCCGAAATCTCACTCGAGAGTTGTTGTGCACAAAGGAATTGAATCATATGTGTGTCTTATCTCACACTCGTTTTAGCTCATAATGAGTCATCCCGATGATTTGGATGCTTTGTAAATGATGTCATTACATTTTGAGATCATTTCCCTCTTTTCTATAGCGGCTATCTCTGCTTATTAATTTAGCATTCTCGGCCTTGAGGATCTTTGTTCTCATCGGCTATGTGACTTAGAGTACTCGGCTCCTTGGTGGTGTGAGTTTTGGCTTTTAATTTGGTTGTTTTCCTCGTTTTAATAGTGTGTGTGAGGATTTAATGTGCTCAAAATCTTTCATCATTTTGTCTAATGAATCATAAAAGATCGGTGGGTGATGAAGTGTGCGTGTCACAATTACTATCACTAGAATGCGGTGAGATGAGTTAGAGTGTACCTCATCTTCTTGAGTCGGGTTGATCTTGTTCTTTAGCCGTTAGACGGATCGTTGCTTGAGTCCAGAGAATCTTGAGTGATCGGCTTCCTCTCTCTGCAGTCTGCTTCCTTCTTTAGACTTTGTCTCGGCCCGATCTTTGACCAACCAACATGGCCTTTTTCTTTTCTGTCTTCTTTAACGAAGACTCTTCTTTTCTTCTTCATTCTTGTATTTATTGACTACATGATATGGACGATCAATATGAAAGTGTCTGGTCGTGCGTACCCAGGTTCAACCACGAGGTTTCGGCTCTTTGATCGATTCTTTCCGTTCTTGGAGTTATCAACTCTGCGATATTTTCACCTTTTGATGCTCGGCTCTCTTGGGGCCTATCTTCCCTTGACTTGGAAAGTGAATGTCTCTTGGAGGATTCACCACTTGTTTCTTTTATAGTTCTTATTGAAGAACTTGTTGAATCTTTTAACCATCAAGGCGATTTCCTCTGGTGATGACTTCTTGACCTCGGCTCTCTTCCATCCATGTATAAGTAAATTTGTTTTGGGTACAATTGTCTCCTCTTGATCTTTTTCTTCTCGGCTCAAACTCGTAGGCTTTGAGGTGCGAGAATATCTCATGATTGGATGTTGTTGTGAGGTTCATTGAATGTCTCGGGGCCATGACCTTCATTTCCGTTCGGTGGGAGGCTTACCGAGAATCTTCATACACATTTCTTACGTGTGTATTCTTTCCAAGTCTGTGATAGTTCATTAGTAATTTGATGAATCGAGCATCCGGGTGATCGAGGTTTCACCTGCAAGCATTTAAAATTTTCAAATTTTTTGTACGGACGGATAATTTGTTTTCTTTAATTTGCTTAGATCCTTCACAAATTAAAGTTAATTTATCGATTTGTTTTGCGGTTTGACAAGATTTGACTTTGTTGAACATTGTTTTGTCAAGGTTTTGTAAAGTATGTCTTGGCCCACATTGTCAAGTTGTATCTTTTTCTGTCTCGTTTGTCCATTCAGTCCTTGATTTCTCAACCAGGGTTGGTCTTTCTTGAGCTTCTTCTCCTTGATTCGGCGCTCTCCGTCAGCTTTGTGTTCACATTCGATATTTGCGATGGCCCATCCTCAATCACTATCCACATTTCATCATGTAAAGTTGATAGATGAGCACGCATGCGAATCTTCGAGTCATCAAATTCCTCGATAGTGAACATAGGAATGCGTGTCAAATTTCTTCCATGATAAAAACTTTTCTTGACAAAAAAAAAACTTTTGAAAGAGCAAGTGTTAAAAATTTCTTTGAAAGATTGAGTCTAGTTGTTAACAGTCTGCAGGCTCAATGAGCCCAGCCATCTAGCCATTGTAGGTCTGAGGGGTGTGGTAAGGTTTAGAAGGGGTTGAATAAACGCACCAACTTTTTGAATTTAGTCCTTTTAAAATAATATGAGTTAAATTCCGGCTAAGTCATGCATTAGACTGACTAAGTTAGTTAATCGGCGAAGTTAGCCACTCACTTGATTTCGAAGAAGTACATTGCAGTAGAATAACTTCATTTGTTTTTAGTCTAAATGCCCTTAATTTTGTGATGAGATTTTATTGGAAGGAAACTTATCACCACTTGAATTTGATTTAAGTTTATTTTAACGCTTGGTTTTAACACTTTGTTAATTATCGGGTTAAGTAGCAAATTATCGTAGATATAAAGTGAGTATGCGAAAATTTAAAATGTTGAAATGTAAATGACACAATAATTTTTTATAGAGGTTGAAGATGGGGTAATTGCCTCTTCTCTCTTCTCCAACTCTGGAGGAATCCACTAAGTAATGATCAATTTACAAAGTGGTTATCGGTCAGGATACAACTCTCGGTCACCACAGATGACTTGCTCCTTTGGGACTCGGTCGGAGATGCGCTTGATCACACGGTTAGCTTCTCGTCAGGCTCGGCTTCTTTGGCGATTTGCGTTGCCTCTTGGCTTACTTTCCCAGAAAAGCTTCTTAGATTTGATCACGAAGCCCTCAATAAGCTTGAGATTGGTTCGACCTTGAACTTCCTACAATCTCCTTGAAAGTAGACCCCTTTTATTTACTTCTTCAAAAGTTTCCTCTTCAATAGTTTGAAGTTGTCTTTCCTTCACTGACTTAGTGTTGGATCGATTTCCTTGAGATTTAGGCTTGAGAATTTTGCTTGAATAACTTGAGAACATTTTGCGAGGTTCTGTATGAATAATGCTTGTTTGTTCGTGGTTTTGGTAACCTTTTCTCAAAGTGATTCCTCGGCCTTTTATAGTGAACTTTTCAAAAATCGCTAGTTGAAGAGATGGTGATTTTTAAAAGTCATTTTGTGATTGATCAGCTTGTCTTTTCTTGGTCTTCAATCTTGAGATGTAGATCTTTCCTTGTATTAAATGAATGTCCACTTTTCGGGTTCGACACTGAGGTGTAGTGCTTCCCATTGGTTTATTCTTTTACGCTTTTGGTGAGCACTTTAAGACGTGGGCATGGGAGTATTACTTATTTAAGTAATGTTATTGACTTTTGTCTGTGGATTCTTTTCGATTAACTCTCTTTTCTGGTGCCTTTCTGTGTGACTTGGAGTCTGCTCCAATGATTGAAAGACTCATCTGTCACTTTAACTTGGGCTGCAGAGCAGGTTGGCTTAAGCGACTCTTCTGCGCAGTTGTCTCACAGTAGATACTCCTTAAGTCGAGTTTTGGTCTTCTTTCATGGCCATACTTCGGCTATTCCTCGGTAGTCTTCACTTCACATCTTCATTGACAACCAGTATTTCGAGCAAGATTGACTTGGCTTAGCTTATACACCCCTATTTATTATAATAAGCAGTACAAGAAAAATGGGGTGCCAACTTCCTCTAAGTTTTACATGGCATTCATCAAAATCTAGCTCAATAAATTTCCCAACATAACTTAGTAGGGAAAAAATAATTAAATTAGACCGACTTCATATCATATATTGCTGGTTAATAACTCAAGATAATAGTGTGTTGATGGTGCGGTGTATTTGTTTTCCTTGCTAAACGACAATGAGAAAGAGAAAAGGTTGCAAGAATGAGTTGTGAATATCTTAATCGTATAATAGATTTTTTTTTGTACTATTGACTATATGCTTCTAAAGAAGAACGAAAGTGACGATTTCCTAATCAATTGATAAAATTTAACTTGAGATCTTATTCAGTAATATGGTAGAAAATCATGAATAAAAATTTATAGCAAACTATTATTTCATTAGATATAAAACTATAGTTGTATTACAATAAATTTTACAACATATCATAGTAATACACTAAAAAATTATGATACAATTTGAAATAGAGAATATAAATCGTATCATTGACATCATGTTCGCTCTCTATCATTTTATTTCCACGAGTTCTCTGAGCCAGCGAGTTTTCTCATTTTGATCAATAATAAATTGTTGTAATCACTCATCAATCAAAAGAAAAATATAATGCGAGGGGAAACTTTCACAACCCGAAAGTTTATATGGAAAGTTTATTTAAAAATAAAATACACGGACATATTTTATTTTTTTGGTAAATATTTGAATAAGAATTTTTTCTCTTAAATGTAATACATAAGTGGCCATTTTAGTGTTATGCGCACGAAAAAAATCATCTCGTTGAACAAATTATTGTCCTTTTTTATTGTCAATTTTTTTCTAAATGTATTCTCAATTGTTTGATCGCATAACATTATCAAATTGATTAAAATAAATAGATGCTACAAATTTTTTGAGTTGCAACGTGTTTGTGTTCTCCATATTATTTTATTTTTTACAATTGTTATCTTAAGTAAAATCAACAAAACATTTTTAGTGGATATATTAACTTATATTAAGTATTTTATCTATATTTATAATAATGAATTTGAATATATCAAAAATCTTTTCCAAAAGAATCCGAGGGATAGATTTTCACCAATTTTTCTTCTTATTTTTTCCCTTTCCCTTTGTTTAAAGTAGCAGGGGACACTCAAAACACAAGTAGAATTGGTGCCGATAAATTATAGAATAAAAAATAAATCAGGAGGCGTTAAATTATTTTTTCCTATATTTTTAATATTAAATTGACAAATTTGCACATTTAAACAAATTCAGTAAATCATAAAACTATATATTATAACAAAAGTATATTTTAAAAAGATCAAAAGAATAACTAATGTGCTCTTTTATTTAAATTAAATGATAATGATCTTTTAGAAAGCCACTTTCCAATTTAGGTTTTCATTTGAGAATGTGTACATCAATCTTTTATTGCATTTTTCGATATAAACATAGTTATATATGTTACAATAGAATAATAGAATATACGTTATTTCTTTTAAAGGTGTATTGATCAAATCAAAGAAATATTATCAGCTATAATTAAATTAGCATTTTTATATTTGATTGATACATTGACACTGATGAATTAACAAAATAAATATCTTGAAAAAAAAATAAAGTTTTTTATTTTTTGTTACAAAATCATATATTTTAAAACAATATTCGACTTCCAAAATTTGATTTTAAAAATTTACATTTATTGATTATTAAATCAATAATTTAAATTTAGAAATATATATATAATTTTATTTCAAGATTTTGTCCCTATAGTTTAGGCTAAATTGATTGATGGTATTGAGAGTGAATTGCGTAAAATCAAAGCATTTTTTTGAGTCGTAGATTGTGCAGGATTTGACTTATTTTATGTATTTTTTAGGATATTAGATATATATTAATATCAATATTAATTTTTGGATTTTTATTTAATATTTATTTCAATACATTTTGCTAGAATTTTGCGGCAAAATAATTTATAAATTTAGCAAGTAGATATGTGCGGAAAAAATCAATTAGCCAACAAATTATATATATCTATTACAAAAAAATATATAGTCGTTGACTTACTAAAATAAAACACTGCTAATTTTGGGTAACTTCAAAACATGCGTTGGTTAGAGAATATTTCTTACTAATTGGTCCAAATTTGTCTATCTTATTTTGTATCTTGTATTTCTTTTTCACTTTCAATTAAGCCATCCTAAATTATATCATATACTAAAATATTATTGTATGATCAATATGTTGTTAGTAAGAAAACTTAATATTAATTCACCACCATTATTACTTTAGTATTCAGATTTGTTTGTATTAATTAGCTATTTGTTTAATCAAAGAGAATAATTTAACCATATGCCAAATAGTTGAGTTGTAATTTGTAAAATCAAATTCAATAATCTCTTTAGAAGAATAGTTGTTTATCGTGGTTCACATCGAACAATTGATGCTATGATACATTATACAGTAGCAACATAATTTTGTTGTTTCAAGATATTATTATTATCATCTCCATCTAAATTTAAATATTGATTTTCAAAATGAGAGTAATTCAAAATAAATAAAACATAAAACACAAATATAACTTAAAAAATAAATACAACAAAAATATAGGAATAAACAAAAAGAAACAAAATTTATTTATTAGACTAATCATAAACGTCCAGGTTCCACAAGATAGATTATAATCAAACTATTGTTTAGTGGAAGTAATGGGGGTTCAATCCTACCGATGTTGGCGGGACATTTGAGAAGAGGAATAGGGAAAATGTGAAGATGAATCTATATTTGATGGTTATGCTTCTCGACATTAGAATCAACAATGTTGAAGTCGTCTCTCAAATCAATTGAAGTAGTATACAATGAGAAGATTTTGTATAAATTATACTTGTTAACATAAATAATAAGCTACCAAAAATACCTTTGAACAAAACATATGTTTAATTATTTTTAAGCGTATGTATCAAAAATTTGGCTTTTGATATAATAATAATATGGAATTATTGTTAATACTCTTTTTCCTAATTTATGAACAATAGAATATCGACTTTTTTAAATATCATTGATTGCTTTACTTAATGAGTAACATTTTCTATAAATAATTGTTATGGTAATTTGTGTATCTAATCTTTTACTATATTATATCCATATATTAATATCGATAATGTTCAAGATTATTATTCAAAGATCTACGGTTAGATTTCGCAAGAAATAATTTCCAAATTTAGGAAGTAAAAATAGGGCAGAAAATTTTGGACCAAACTCCGCTATTATATATATATAGAGGGATTGGTTCAAATGAGACCAATCCCTTTAAATTTAGTCTATAAGAACACTTATGGACTCTTGATTTAAAATTTTGGATGGTATAGATCATTTTAGTTAATTTAGGCATATAAGGGTATAATTGTACTTTTATATTTAATTAGTTATGTTAATTCGACGGTTATTAGCTATTTTTAAACATAATCCTACCTTTTCGCCATCTGATTTTTTAGGGAGGAAAAATCATCAACTTGCCGTTTTTTTTCAAATTGATACTTTTTCCGCCATATTTGTGAATAGTCGTTTTATTGTATACTTAGTTAGGTGGACTTGTATACTTAGTCATGTTTTATTGTATATTTAGTTGATGGATTTGTATACTTGGTTGAGTGGAATCGTATTCTTAGTTATATAAGTAATTTAGTAAGTAGTTTAGTGAATTTGTATACTTAGTTACGTGGGATTTGTATACTTAGTTCAATGGAATTGTATACTTAGTTATATAAGTAATTCGGTGTAATTGTATACTTAGTTAAATGTTTATGTATACTTAGTATTATTTTAATGTATAGTTAGTTCAATGTAATTGTATACTTAGTTAAATATTTCTGTATACTTAGTAAAGTTTTAATGTACAGGTAGTTTAGTGTAATTGTATACTTAGTTAATTATTTATGTATACTTAGTAATGTTTTAATGTATAGTTAGTTTAGTGTAATTGTATACTTTTCATTAATTGTTGCACGATTTTGTTGTCATATTTGAATAATTTGCAGGTTCGAATGGGAAGTGAGAGAAAGAAAGGTGAATCGCTTGATTATGGGGCGTGATCAATACAAAATCACGTCCCTAATTTTTAGGAAGCGGTTACAATATTTAATTTCCCGGATTCTATTTTATCCCTTATGTTGTATACTTACTTATGAAATGTTGTATATATTGTAATATATTTTGGCCATTGATTCTTATTTGGATGGTGTAGATTTAGTCCTATGGACTAACTTAGGAGGGTGGTTTCACAGATCCCCCCATATATAGATATGATACTTTATCTAAAATAACTTATACTTTTTCTTGTAAAATCACATTTAAACTGGGAAGAAAAACAGGAAGAAAATGCAGAAGAAAAAAAAAAAAAGCGGGGAGGTGACTTTGACCATGGACCAGTCAGCGGAGGATCGCGGTCAAGATTCATCCATCTTACTTAATTGAGACCATAAACGGTCTACATGAGTTTTTGCCTTGTATAAATATAACATGTATGATGCATACATATGCTTACCCTTAATCTATTTAATCTTATGCGATATTAAATAACAAATTATGCAACAAATAAACGTGAAAATACGCATGCCATCAATTCACCAATAACACTTTAGTCAAAAACATCATAAAAAAGCTTTTTTGCAAAACCGTTTTTTTTCGAGTCAAAATAAATACAAAAACGATCTAATGTTGCCGATCTAATCAAACGTCATTAAAAAACCCCAAAATCTATCCATAAAAATGAAAATAAAAAGAAAACAAAATGGTAGTTGTCCATCATATTCACGTTCCGAAATCCCAAGCATAAAAAGGACTATATATCCTTTTTCCCCGTAAACCTCTTCGCTTATCCAATTTTTTCTCCATTTTTCATTATCTCATCAACCGCATTGCATGGCAATACTTTGATCTAAGATTTGAAATATGAGATATATCACCCTTCTCGACGGCCGATCTCTTATCCTCCTTACCCCCGCTTCATATGTCTCCATGTGCCTCCTTGCAAATATGTGAATCAATCTTATTCACAGGTCCCTCCAAGGCATAGCTAGCCTAACAGACGAGACTTCCGAATAACCCAATCTTTCCCCATCATCGAGCAATAGATTTATCTTTCTTTAACCGCCGATCGAACTTTCACCCGGGATGACCACCATCATTCCCCGGATGGAAAGTTGCCTTTAGTTTACTCTTAGCCATCTTGAAAGCCTCACAATCGTGCCTATCCGCCCAAAATAAAAGAGTGCATCAACATGACAAATGTGTTTCACCTAAAAAACGCTAACAAAAAAAAAAGTACCAACATATGCCACAAACATAATCAATGTACACATTAAACTGTTTCTAAAATATATCACCTATTGAACACTAACAAAATTTGTCTCATTGAAACACCACGCAAAAAAAATAAACAAAAAAACAATCCTAAGTATGCAACAAAAATTCTAACTATACATCATAACTATATTGAAAAATGAACACAAAAACATTCTTATGTATGCACGAGAAACAATCCTAACTATGCAACTAAAACATTCTATTTATATATCATAACTATATTGAAAATCAACACATAAATATGCAACAAACAATTGTACTATACACCAAAACAAAAACACATACTAAACCAAGTCTACAGGATAACCCCTATTTTGTAAAACAACTAAAGAATCTAATCTAAGAGAATCAATCTTAAAAGCCATCCGTAGCATGTGAAAGGGAAAAAAATTTAAGCAACTCAGTACTTAGGCACTTTTGATACTTTGCAACCTACATTTTTTTCTTGGCAACTAACAACCCCAGAACTATGCGCATTTTGCGGATTGCAACCTCCGGTGAGACCAAAGGGAATATTCTTGGAATATTCCCTCACATGATTTGCATGCTTATTTCATAAGGGCATTTTTGTCTTTTTAATTGACTTTCTTTAGTTTCTAAATTTTTCTTTTACTTTTATAAACAAAACCCAGAAATTGGCAACATCCAAGCTAATAGGATAATCAGCAAAGAGGTGAAGGTGATTGGAATCTCATAATCCAACCAAAAATAGAGAAGAAAGGTGTATTCCCAAAAACAAGAGGAAACTTAAAATTGGTGCGGACCTTCTTTATTGTGCACGGTGGAGGGTAGGAGAATGGAGATGAAAAGAAAAAATATAAATAAAATAAAAATTTAGATACTAAAGAAAATCAATTAGAAAAATTTAAAAATGCCCTTAAGAAATAAACATGCAACTCATGTGAGGGAATATTCCAAGAATATTCTTTTTGGCCTATCGGAGGTTGCAAAAGCGCAAAAATACGCATAGTTCGAGTTGTTAGTTGCCAAGAAAAATAATGTAGGTTGCAAAGTGTCAAAAGTGCCTAAGTCGGGTTGCTTAAAATATTTTTCCCATGTGAAAACTCCCACAAAAACAAAATTCCTAAACTAAAAACACAATGACATGAGAACTAACACTTTGCTTAAAAACTAAAATTTTCGGAAAGGGAAATATATATGACATACGAGGTTTCAAAAATTTATCCAAAAACCCAAAATACTTCAACACACCTAATAAAACACAAACTCCTTTTATATGGCCAAAGAAAAAAATCTCCATGTAAAATCTTATACAAGAAACATAACCATAAACCAAAGAAAATATCCATATAAAAACTCTTATATACGGCCAACCCATACAAAAATCAAATGAAAAGATCTTACACACTACCCAAAAAATACAAATTGAACGAGAGTTAAAAAATGAAAATATTACAGGAAGAAAATTTTAAAATCACATGCAAAAAGTTGCGAGAAAAATTGAAAAATATAGAAAACAAAATCATAACAATGACTATTTAGAAAATCGAAAACGAAAACAAAATTCTTACAGATTTTCCTTCAACCTTCAACGTCCACCTTCAATGTCTTTCCTCTTCTTTTCCAAACCTTGTGTACGCCTTCAATACCTTTTTCTTTGCATAACATAAGTTAAAAAGATGTGTGTTATCGGTTTTGGAATAAAATTCACGTCCCAAGAATCTCGGTGTTATCGGTTCTAGGGGCAAAATTGTCCATATAGGGCAAAAAGTACAAAAATTTACATAGTTTATATGGCAAAGTGTAACAAAATAAATACTTTATATGGTAAAGTGTAAAAACGCAAATAGTAAATAGGGTTCATTGTAATTTCCTCTAAAATATTTTCAAGGAGGAAATATTTTTGCCCTCAAACTATTAGGGTTTTTCGACTTTGCAAACTAAACTTTTTTTTTTTTTGGCGCACTTTACCTCCTGAAGTTGAGGTTTTGCATAAAGCCTCTTGGGTCTCGTCGGCGGCGGAATATTCCACGGAATCTTGTCACATGCCATGCACGTGGCAAAATTGTCATTTCTGAAATTATACTAATATTATTGTACTTTGCCATCTAAACTTTGCGAAATTGTTACTTTGTCATATGAACTTGGAGCGATTTACACTTTTCCTCCTCGGTTAAAAAATATTAAAAATTTATGTATATACATTTATTTTATATATTTTTAATTTTTTCACCAAAAATAAGTAAATTTTACTAGTATTCATTTCAATAAAATATATTATCAAGATATTAAAAATATATATTTATT
The DNA here is from genome assembly GCA_016081115.2 of Rehmannia glutinosa. Classification (NCBI taxonomy): domain Eukaryota; kingdom Viridiplantae; phylum Streptophyta; class Magnoliopsida; order Lamiales; family Orobanchaceae; genus Rehmannia; species Rehmannia glutinosa. The sequence continues at coordinate 12,709 of JABTTQ020003168.1, forward strand.
TTTCACCAAAAATAAGTAAATTTTACTAGTTAAATATATTTATTTTTTATCAAGATATTAAAAATATATATAAAATAAATTTATTTTTAATATCTTGATAAAAAAATAAAAATATTTAACTAGTATTCATTTCCGTAAAATATATTATGAATAAGATTATTATACTTTTTTTGACTTTCTTGTAGAATTGTAGAATTGTAATTTACTTCCTTGATTTACTTTATTAGTTTATAAATTAAAAAGTATAAAATTAATGTTAATCAATTTATCAAATTACAAATAAAAAATATACATAATTATTTATCCATTTTTAGGTAAATGAAATAATATACGTGAGACAAATATAAATTCTAATAGATTAGAATGAATTTTCATAAATAAATATAATAGGTAGTAATAAGTTTGAAACATATTATTAAAAACTCTATACTATATTTTAAAAGTATAAATAATGCATTTCATTATATTTGCAATACTTTTATATTTTTGAAATTTACTTTAATTTATAAAAATAATTTTGAAATTGTATTATATAATTATAAAATTGACCTTTGGTGTATATTTATAAACTTTTTCACTTCAAAGTTCATAAAATTAGTTATTTTCCTAATGTTGATATAAAAACTATTAAATTAAATAAGTTAAAAAGGAAGAGATTACAGAATAATTGTATTGATAATATATTTTATGGAAATGAATACTAGTAAAATTTACTTATTTTTTGTGACAAATTAAACAATATATAAAATAAACGTATACACATAAAGTTTTATATTTTTTTAAGCGAGAAGGTAAAGTGTTAATCGCTCCAAGTTCATATGACAAAGTAACAATTTCGCAAAGTTTAGATGACAAAGTGCAATAATATTAGTATATTTGAGTGAAATAACAATTTTTCCCTCACGTGCATGGCATGTGATAAGATTCCGTGGAATATTCCGCCGCCGACGAGGGCCAGGAGGCTATATACAAAACCCTTGAGGAGGTAAAAGTGCGCCAAAAAAGTTTAGGTGGCAAAGTCGAAAAATCCTAATAGTTCGGAGGGCAAAAAAATATTTTCCTCTATTTTCAAGTGAATTACATACTAATACTTTTCGAATGACTACTAATACTTCTCGGATGAAAAACTAATACTTTTCCTTCTCTAATACAATATCATTGTCCATTAATATTACAAAACTAATATTTTTAAGTAAACAACCTCTAATATTTTTCGGAGGGACTCTAACACTTTTCTTAAGGACTGCTAATACAGGTCCCTGAATATTATGAAAACACCACTGCTAACATTACAAAAACATCATCGGGTCATTTTTAAGATCCGCCTAATAAAATTTGACCCGTTAGACTATCTTTGTAAATTTTTGTCATGTATTAATAGTTTGAATTAATTAATAAAAAAATTCTTCTTGTCAAAAAAAAAATAATATTATGACACTAAGATATATGGTACTTGGAAAGACTATTTATTGCTATTAACATGCATGAATAATATTAGATTGATGCTAGAGGTGTCAAAAACGGGCCGGGACTGGGCGGGTCGCCGTGGCCGGCCATAAAACCCGCCACTTGGCGGGGTGGGCCGTCAAGGTGGCGGGCCGTCAACCCAACCCAACCCGCCTTGAGGCTGCGGGTTGGGCGGTTGCTACCGCCAAAAATTAAAAAAATAATAATAAAAAATTATTTTTTTATTCATATTATTAATTTTAATGAATTAAATATACTAATGGATAACAAGTACATATTTTATAAAAATATTATATATACTTTTATAAGAGATAAAAATATAAAAAATCAATTATCCTATTTTTTTGTCTATTTTATCTAATTTTTCATTTTTTTTTTTTTTTATTTTAGGCGGGCTAGCCCGCGATCCCCGCGACCCAACCCGCCAAGCCCGCGGCCCACTGACGGGCTAGCCCGTTTAGGCCCGCCCTTTGGCGGGCTACTAAATCTTAACCCACCCCTACCTTAGGGCGGGGCGGGCGGCCCGGCTTGCCCACTGCCCGTTTACGTTTGATTTTTCTCTAATTGATGCATATTTAATATTATTTTGGTGCATATAGGGATTGGCATGCGGTCTAACGAAAGACTTGAAATATCTCAGGGATCAACAAAATCTTGGATTCGAGAAATAGACCAAGAAAAGATTCCTCGGGTTGGAATGGAGTTCACTACATTGGAAAAGCGGCGTCAATTTTATAAGGAATATGGTTGCACTGGGTTTGACATATGGAGAAGCACAACAAGAAAGTTCAGGGACGATGTGGTTCGTGTACAATATATAGTATGTAACAGGAAGCGCTTTTCAGTCAAAATAAATATAAGTTTGCTATATAAAAAATAGCAAATATATATGCATGAATCCAATGATATCTATGCGTAAATGTTTCATTTATTATATATTAGTTTGCTATATATAAAATCAATGCCCGAGCTTTATCGATAGCATTATATAAAGCTTATTTTAACATCAAAAATTCGTTGACTTGATTATTTTGGTTCTTTCACAAAATGCATAGATCCTTGAGTATATATCACGATAATCTTATCCTATCTATACGTATAATTCAATTAAGTTATATATTAGTTTACGACATATACTCATTTTCACATAAAAAATGCACAAATACCTGTATATTAATGCAATAAAACTTATGCATCTAATGTAACTTATATGTATTGTTAGTAAAATCAAAATATATATGCATTCCATCGTACATATTATAAAAAATGACAAATTACAATGTATATTTCAATATATTATATTGTATGCATATAACATGTATCGGAAACTTATACTTCCCCCCGTCTTGTCGTGAGACTTGGCCCCCTTCAAGACCCGAACCACCCTCCGCCTCGCCACCATCGTTACCACCTATCGAAAGTTGCCTCTTTTGTTTAGAGCTTAGCCATATGTGTCAATCTAATCGTCTTATTGTGCCTGAAAAAGAATACATATATAAGTCAATAATGGAGTATATATAGTACATGCCGATCAAAGGCTCATAAACATAACAATTAGAACCAAAATACTTAACATGTAAAACCATTAAAAATGTATTATCTATGCATTGAACATGGTCTATACATACATACATTAACAAACTTGTAAACCTAAAAATACCGTAAAAATACAAATGCTTTTTTTTTATACTAAATATGCGATATATATTAACTAATTATGCAACAAATCATATAGAAATACATTAAGCGTAATAGAATATATAAAGATAAAAGCCTTTAAACCTAAAAATACCAGAAAATACAAATGAATTTTTTTATACTAAATATGCTATATATATTAACTAAATATGCAACAAATCATATGGAGAACCAACATATTTAAAAAAATCACCAATTAAAAAAAAAATGGAGTATATATAGTGCATGCCCGATGAACAAATAAGGTCATATTTTGAAGATATGTGGATGAGACAATTAAGAGTGAGGTAATCCATCAAAAGAAAGATTAAAAATTCAAAAAACCAAAAACGATAAAAATCCAGGAAAAGTTTGATCAACTAAAAACAAAAATTCGAATGACACTGTAGACGGAGACCATTACCTGCAAGTTGTGGTGGGCTTTGGTGGTGAACAAAAAATATACAACTAAACAAAAACTACATGAAACTAGGCCCAAAAAACATAAGAAAAAAAACGAGGGATTTTTTATTTTTATTTTTCCAAAAACACATGCAAACCAGTCACGAATAATTGAAACAAATAAAAAACCGAAACTTAAAATATACATAAAAACATTCACCTATACAAAATTCGAAACTAAAAAATATACCTATAAACCGGAAATTTAGACGGATTTTTCCACGGCCTACTGCAAAAAAAGAAAAATCCTCTTCTTCTTCTCTTTCAAATTTGCTCAAATTTGCTTTGAAAACCTGAAAAAAAAAAAAAAAAAAAATCGATTTAGTTTTTCGGACACACATGCAAACTTTTGAGAAAAAATCCAAAAAATAAAAAAGGAAAAGACATTGCATAACATTCATCAATACAAAAAAAATCGAAAGTAAAAAAAACATACCTCTAAACTACAAAATTGTCCGAATAATTTCTCTGCCTAAAGAACATATGGAATCCAAGAGTTTTATTCATATTTCCACACTCTTCAACCAATGTTTTTAAACCCTGGATTTGGACATCGAACGATTAATAATTGAGTTATTGAGTAAGCTGGTTCAACCGGTTAGACCGTTCCAAAAAAACCGGTTGACTCATATACATACACACATATATACATGTATATACAAATATAAAAGATAAATCTACAAATATAAATATAAAAAAAATAACAAATATAAATAAAAACAAAAATAATAATAAATTATAATATCCAAATATGTGTATAAATCGTATATAAGGAAAAGTTTTATGTAAATTTACCAAATATCCGTTCACTTTTCGTGATAAAACAAAAAAAAAAATATTGCTTAAAAATTTTGAACAAGGGTTAATCGGTCATGCCGATTTTCGGGTTTTTTTGCGGTTTTGATGCGTGGCAATGGCTTTTTGCCAATCTAACTGTCTTCTTGTACATGAAAAAGAATACATATATAAGTCAATAATGGAGTATATATAGTACATGCCACGATGCATGGCTCATAAACATAACAATTAGAACCAAAATACTTAACATGTAAAACCATTAAAAATGTATTATCTATGCATTGAACATGGTCTATACATACATTAACTTGTAAACTTGTAAACCTAAAAATACCGAGGAAAATACAAATGCTTTTTTTTTATACTAAATATGCGATATATATTAACTAATTATGCAACAAATCATATAGAAATACATTAAATCGTAATAGAATATATAAAGATAAAAGCCTTTAAACCTAAAAATACCAGAAAATACAAATGAATTTTTTTATACTAAATATGCTATATATATTAACTAAATATGCAACAAATCATATGGAGAACCAACATATTTAAAAAAATCACCACTTAAAAAATAATGGAGTATATATAGTGCATGCCCGATGAACAAATAAGGTCATATTTTGAAGATATGTGGATGAGGCGATTAAGAGTGAGGCAATCCATCAAAAGAAAGATTAAAAATTCAAAAAACCAAAAACGATAAAAATCCAGGAAAAGTTTGATCAACTAAAAACAAAAATTCGAATGACCGTAGACAGAGACCATTACCCGCAAGTTGTGGTGGGCTTTGGTGGTGAACAAAAATATACAACTAAACAAAAACTACATGAAACTAGGCCCAAAAAAAGAAGAAAAAAAAAACGAGGGATTTTTTATTTTTATTTTTTCAAAAACACATGCAAAACCGATCACGAATAATTGAAACAAATAAAAAACCAAAACTTAAAATATACATAAAAACATTCACCTATACAAAATTCGAAACTAAAAATATACCTATAAACCGGAAATTTAGATGGATTTTTCCACGACTCTACTGCAAAAAAAATAAAAATCCTCTTCTTCTTTCTCTTTCAAATTTGCTCAAATTACGACGAAAACCTGAAAAAAAAAAAAAGAAAAAAAAATCGATTTAGTTTTTCGGACACACATGCAAACTTTATGAGAAAAAATCCAAAAAATAAAAAGGAAAAGACATTGCATAACATTCATCAATACAAAAAAAAAATCGAAAGTAAAAAACATACCTCTAAACTACAAAATTGTTCGAATAATTTCTCTGCCTAAAGAACATATGGAATCCAAGAGTTTTATTCATATTTCCACACTCTTCAACCAATGTTTTAAACCCGATTTGGACATCGAACACGATTAATAATTGAGTTATTGGGTAAGCTGGTTCAACAGTTAAGGTTAGACCGCGTTCCAAAAAACCGGTTGACTCATATACATACACACATATATACATGTATATACAAATATAAAAGATAAATACAAATATAAATATAAAAAAAATAACAAATATAAATAAAAACAAAAATAATAATAAATTATAATATCCAAATATGTGTATAAATCGTATATGAGGAAAAGTTTTATGTAAATTTACCAAATATCCGTTCACTTTTCGTGATAAAACAAAAAAAAATATTGCTTAAAAATTTTGAATCGGGTTAATCGTCGCCCGATTTTCGGGTTTTGCGGTTTTTATTTGCGTGGCAATGGCTTTTAGCCACCGGTTTTAATATAGAATCGGGCGGACATGTGTCTGGTTCGGTTCGCCGAACCGCCGGCGGTCGGCCCGGGTTTAAAAACATTGTCTTCAATCGAGTGCCTCTCCTTTGCGTAACGGAGTTGAAGACGTGTTTTACGGTTTTTGGAATAAATTCAGTCCCCCATAATCTCGGTAAGATAAATACCATATCCTAATGATATTCATGCCAAATTACAATTTAAACCATAAATAAAACGCCCCCTTGTAGTTACATATTTGCCCCTAAAACTAATTAATCTATTCAAATTACCTTAAAAACTGAATTAATCATAGACATCTAAAAATAAAAATAAACGGACCATTTCAATCCTACGGCCTCACCCTAGGATATTGGTCTCATTTGAACCAATACCTATATATATATATAGGGAGGGGTTATATGAGACCACCTCATCAAGGGTAAGTCCATAAAGGGACCAATCTAGCCACATATCTAGATTTTCTAACATTTGTGATTTTAGAGCTAAAATTACAAATTAAATCTTTGGAAAATAGAGGGAGGGGTAAATTAGTAATCCTACAAAATTACCCAATATTCATGGGATTCTATTCACATTATGATCACACAATCTCTCCAAATCTCACATCAAATTCAACGTGAACAATCTCATTCTCCCTTTTTCGAACAAATCTCGATCACCTTCTTCTTCGAACAAATCTCGCCCACCTTCTTCGTCGAATAAATCTCGAGTCACCTTTGCTTATATAGAACACAGGCAATCCTTCCAAATCTCATAGCAAATCAACGCGTGAACAACCATCCATCTTCTTCTTCAACGCATCTTTGGAGAAATCATTCATTCTTCATCTTTAACGCACTATTGTGTGAAAAAAGTTGCGAGACAATTCGCCATAGTTGCTAGAGCTCGACTTCAGTTTGAAGTTTGCTTATGAAGATGTAATTTGTTTGCGTAGATGTGCCATGGTAACTACATAAGCAAGTCATAAGCAACAAACCCATACTACATAAGTAACAATCATATACTACATAAGCAACAAATATACACTACGTATGCACCACGAATACATTAACTACATAAGCAAGTCATTGCAACAAACTCATACTACATAAGCAACAAGCATATACTACATAATCAACGAATATACACTACGTATGCACCACGGATACATTAACTACATAAGCAAGTCATAAGCAACAAACTCATACTACAAAAGCAACAAGTCATATTACATAAGCAACGAATATACACTCACGTATGCACCACGAATACATTAACTATATAAGCAAGTCATATGCAACAAACCCATACTACATAAGCTATAAGCCTATACTACATAAGCAACGAATATACACTACACATGCATCACGGATACATTAACTACATAAGCAAGTCATAAGCAACAACCATACTATATAAGCAATAGAGAAATATTTTGAAGCGAATATTTTGGAGAGAGAGTGTGCGTGAAGAGTGGGTGAAATCGCTTGAAAGAGGGAATGAAATCTCAATAAGCGATTCTATAATGCAAAATGACCACCTACCCTTCTTAGTTCTTTGAAACAAGAAAAATAAAGATAAAACCCCCTAAAAATGCGGACCACCCAAAATTATTGATCTATGGTTAGGATGTGTCCCCATGGACTCACCCCAAGTAGGAGGACCTATTTGATCCATAAATCACCCATGGGGACACATCCTAACCATAGATCAATAATTTTGGGTGGTCCAGATTTTTAGGGCTTTTTTATGTTTATTTTTTTGTTTCAACAATTAAAAATGGTAGGGTGGTAATTTGGCACTTTAGAATCGGTTACTAAGATTCCATTCCCTCTTTCACGCGATTTCACCCACTCTTCACGCACACTCTCTCTCCGGCGTTCATTTCAAAAAATTTCTCTGTTGTATGTATAGGGTTGTTGCTTATGACTTGCTTATGTAGTTAATTTATTTGTGATGCATGTGTAGTGTATATTTGTTGCTTATGTAGTATATGCTTATCGCTTATGTAGTATGGGTTTGCATATGACTTTTTTATGTAGTATGGGTTTGTTGCTTATGACTTGCTTATGTAGTTAATGTATTCGTGGTGCATACGTAGTGTATATTCGTTGCTTATGTAATATGACTTGTTGCTTATGTATATGAGTTTGTTGCTTATGACTTGCTTATGTAGTTAATGTATCCGTGGTGCATACGTAGTGTATATTCATTGCTTATGTAGTATAGGCTTGTTGCTTATGTAGTATGTGTTTGTTGCTATGACTTGCTTATGTAGTTAATGTATTTGTGGTGCATACGTAGTGTATATTTGTTGCTTACGTAGTATAGGATTGTTGTTTATGTAGTATGGATTTGTTGCTTATGACTTGCTTATGTAATTATTGGTATATAAAAACACCATGACACATCTACACAAGCAACAAATTACATCTTCATAAGCAAACTTCGAACTGAAATCAAGCTCTAGCAACTATGGCAAATTGTCTGCAACTTTTTTCACACAATAGTGCGTTGAAGAAGAAGGATGAATGATTTCTCAAGTAGTGAGTTGAAGAAGAAGGATGATGATTTGTTCACATTGAATTGCTACGAGATTTGGAAGAATTGCCTGTGTTCTATACAAGCTGAGGGTGGCTAGTTCTTGTTCTCTCATGAGCGGCGTCAGAAAGAAGAAGGAAGATGAGATTTGTTCACGTTGAATTTGATGTGAGATTTGGATAGATTGTGTGATCATAATGTGAAGAATCCCATGAATATTGGGTAATTTTGTAGGATGACTAATTTACCCCTTTTCTCAAATTACCAACATTTAACTGGATTTTTAGCTCTAAAATCACAACCATTGAAAAATCTAGATATGTAGCTAGGATTGGTGTCTATTGACTTACCCTATGAGGTGGTCTCATATAACCCTCCTCTATATATATATATATAGGATATGGATCAAATAGGTCCTCCTACTTGGGGTGAGTCCATGGGGACATATCCTAACCATAGATCAACAATTTTGGGTGGTCAGATTTTTTAGGGCTTTTTTATGTTTATTTTTTTGTTTCAACAATTAAAAAGGGTAGGGTGGTAATTTGGCACTTTAGAATCAGTTACTAAGATTTCATTCCCTCTTTCACGCGATTTCACCCACTCTTCACGCACACTCTCTCTCTCTCTCCGTTTCGGTTTCAAAAAACATTCTCTGTTGCTTATGTAGTATAGGGTTCCGCTTATGACTTGCTTAAGTAGTTAATGTATCTGTGATGCATGTGTAGTGTATATTCATTGCTTATGTAGTATATCTTTTATCGCTTATGTAGTATGGGTTTGTTGCTTATGACTTGCTTATGTAGTTAATGTATTCGTGGTGCATACGTAGTGTATATTCGTTGCTTATGTAATATAGACTTGTTGCTTATGTAGTATGAGTTTGTTGCTTATGACTTGCTTATGTAGTTAATGTATCCGTGGTGCATACGTAGTGTATATTCGTTGCTTATGTAGTATAGACTTGTTGCTTATGTAATATGGGTTTGTTGCTATGTTTTGCTTATGTAGTTAATGTATTCGTGGTGCATTCGTAGTGTATATTTGTTGCTTATGTAGTATCGGATTGTTGCTTATGTAGTATGGATTTGTTGCTTATGACTTGTTTATGTAGTTAATGGTATATAAAAGTACCATTACACATCTACACAAGCAACAAATTACATCTTCATAAGCAAACTTCGAATCAAGCTCACAGCAACTATGGCAAATTGTCCGCAACTTTTCAATAGTGCGTTGAAGAAGAAAGATGAATGATTTCTCACAGTAGTGAGTTGAAGAAGAAGGAGGATGATTGTTCACATTGAATTGCTACGAGATTTGGAAGGATTGCCTGTGTTCTATACAAGCGGGGTGGTGGTTCTTGTTCTCTCATGAGCAGGCGTTCGAAGAAGAAGAAAGATGAGATTTGTTCACGTTGAATTTGATGTGAGATTTGCATAGATTGTGTGATCATAATGTGAACGAGAATCCCATGAATATTGGGTAATTTTGTAGGATGACTAATTTACCCCTTTCTCTAATTACCAACATTTAATCAATTTTTAGCTCTAAACTCACAACCATTGAAAAATCTAGATATGTAGCTAGGATTGGTCCCTATGGACTTATCCTATAAGATGGTCTCATATAACCCTCTCGTATATATATATATATATATATATATATATATATCAAAATAAGTTATTATTTTTATGAGCCTTTGAGTGCCCATCTTGGAGGATTGAATGTAGTAAGTCATCTTTAACGTTATTACCTTTTTTTCTCTCAACAATGAATTATTTTATTTGTTTAAATTTATCATATTTCATATGTAAGTTTGACAAGTCATTTCCTAAAGTATTGGGGTAAACGACGTATTCCCAAACATGGAAGGACCCTTTTATATTTATGATAAATCGGAGGGTGCGATGTGGAATTAGGGAAACATAGTTTGAAGGTATCGTATTTCTTTGGGGTAAGTTCAAGAATTGCCTCTTTTCATGTTTCGATTATAACTATGGCCTTCCTTATTAAAAGGATTCAAATATACTTTGAAGTTCCCATTACACCCTTTATAAGAATAAGGAAATATGATTAATTCGTGCAGATTTCACGAATACGAACACTTTTCGTTTCTATTTCTGTTTCATTCGTGGCATTGTTACACCTACTTAGATCCGGTCTCCATACGGAGGTTTTAAAAAAGATCATGTCGGGTTTCGGTAGATAAACTTAACAGGTCATAGAATTTAAAAGATGTTCGATTCTATGTTATCGAGTTCCAAACTAAGGTTTACGGTGAAAATGGAAATAGTCCATTACGACCATATCAGGCCCAACATGCTTCCGTAAAATTAATAAATCCCTTAAAATTCATACCTCTTTTGGCCGAAACAAAGGTTAAGTGGTTCGCAAAACGCCACCGATCGGAAAAATTGCGCCCCGGATCGTTTGACAAACAGCTCCTCACTGTTCAACCTCACCTCGGGGAAGATGATCGCAAGTTATCCGACTCCTTCGTAAAACTCGCTCGGCCATGACCTTGGTTCGTTTCCTACTCCAAGGCGTAAAAGTAATTCTTCAAAGGGGATTGATCAATAGTACATTATGAACATATTTTGAACAAACAACCTTTATTTTATTAAGAACTTAAAGAAAAATTTATTACATCGGTAATCTCCTTTTGGGAGGAGAAAACTTGTTTAGCCTCTCATAAAGGCTATCACACTCTTGTACATAAAATTAAAAAACTAAAACTGAAAACTGAAAACACTCTGGAAATTCTAAACTCACAATAGAAAGAATTTTACAAAGAAAGTTTATTGTAAGAAGACTAAGGGAAATGTTCGATCTTTATTTTTCCGGAGATATCCCTTTTTGTGGTTTCTCCCAATTCGCCGGTATTCTGCGAAGAAGAAGAAACTTTAATCTCGTTAATATCAACCTTAGAAGTGCTCATCATAGGCCTAAGATTGATCTCTTCGTCCTTTACCCCGGACATCTTTGGTTGATGTGATAACTCGGGATTTGACTCAGGAGTATCGTTTTTCCTTGGGCCAACATTTACGCGACTTAGGACTTGTGCTAGAGGTACTGGAATCCTCTGCTACTGAGGTTGGGAGCCTGCGCTCTAAACGCTCCGTTTGCTTATTAGTAGCCGGAGGAGTGGCCTTGAAATGCCGTTCTCAAGCGAGAGTGAGACCAGGACACATGCTCGTATACGATCGGTTACTTTGTCCCGATCATTCCTTTGTAATTTCGGCACCAAATCGGCATTGATGGCAGGGTATCAAATTCTCGGAGTAGCATTTCATTTGGTCTCCAAGATGTCTTGATTTTGTGAGGATGGAATCGACTTCAATTCCCTCCATCTCTTGTTAGAAAATCTGCAAGAACATTTTCATGAGATTTTATAATGACAATATTATAATCATAATATTGACATTCACTTGCCATCTAAGTATCCTAGCTTTTACGGTTTTGATTCAATTTTGTTTTTTGAAAAGCTTTGACACTTGAATTATCAATTTTAAGATAAACTTTTTAGCCGATGAGAAATAAAGGCCATTTTTTGAAAGCACTTCATTGCAAAGAATTCTTTCGTTGATATGCCGGCTGAGTTGTCCTTTCATGCGTAAATAGATCGCCGCAATATCTGCGCATGGCACTTCTCCATTTGGTGTGGCTTTTGTAAGGCTCGCGCCCCACCAATGATCAGCAGCATCTGTGTAAAGCACCGGTTCATCTTCATCTGTGGAATTGCGAGTTTGGAAGCTTTTTGCAAACTTCTTTAACTTGCTTGGTTCCTTCTTGATGTTCATTCTCCCATTTGAATATCTTGCATCTTTTTTAAGCAATGAGCTAAACACCTTCCTTGTAATGTGCTAGATTGTTTATGAACATTCAAAGCAAAATTGACAACTCAAGAAAACTGTCGCTTCTTGTCCTTGAGTGTACGGAAATCCCCGTATCTTTTCTACAATATGACTTTGTAGGATGATTCAGTTCGTCGATCTCAATTCCTAAGAATTCAATCTGTCTTGTTGCAATCACGCTTCTTCTCCGAAAGCACTAATCATTCCTTGTGATAAACATCGAAAATATTTCCAAATGTTTGAGATGCTCCTTCATGTTCTTTGATGCGATCGAGAATGTCATCGATATACACGAACATGAAAGCGAAATAATCTTTGAAGAGATTATCCATCTTCCTTTGATATATTTGGGGTGCGTTAGCCAATCCCATAGGCATCACGTTCCAAATGTAGTGTCCTTGTGTGTGTAGAAAGGCGTGAACTTCTTGCTTTCTTCATCCATCTTAACGGTAGAATCCAGATTTGCAATCGAACTTTGAGAATATCTTGGCACCTTTGATACGATTAACCGGATGTTCTCTCGCTTGGGATATAGTATCCGTCGAACTCCAAAATGTTATTAATTCCCTTGTAATTAATAACAAGTCTTAACTTTCCTCTTTTGATTTCTCCATGGTTTCGACTAAGAACCGGACTCATTGTATGGAGAAACTCTGGTGAAATTAACTTAAGGTCAAGATGTTCCTTAAGTATCTTACGCATATCCTCACGATCCTCCTGGTTCATAAGGATTGGTTTGAATCTTACGAACTCGTACTCCTTTCCAGGTTTAACCCTTAAGGAAGCTTTAAGCTCGTTCTTATCCCACCAAGCCAAAGGATCTTCATTGTAATTCCTTTGGATCTTCTTCTTGATATCCTCGAGTGATATTTGTTCCTCTAGGGTCACGTCACTCTGTGGATTCTCCATTAGACTCATCCATAGTCCGCAATGGCTTACGGGTGACTCGTTCTTCTTCTTGTACTACGAATGAATACAAGTTATTATCCCATATCTTCCGATCCTTCGAATGGAACCAAATTGTCTATAGGATAATAAAGCTTCACCAAATTTCCTTCGATCCGCCATTTTTGGATTGCGAAGTTTGGCTTCATCACCACGCTTTCTTTGGAAATTTATAGGCATTTTTCGTAAAATGCTTCCATGATCTTTGGACAATAATCTTATGATCACATAATGTTGTGAAAATAAGTCTTCTTGTCTCGTTCTCTGTGTAAATCGCTTGAATGTTTGTAGGAAGTTGTTTCCTAGCAAAACATACGCCTGTATCATGGAAATAGATTGGTGGCGTTTTCACCTTATACCACGGGTACCGCTGCGCCTCCGATCATGATTTCTGCTTGTTTAATTCCCTTTTTAAGGATAAGAATCCTTTAGAGAAATCTCTTCCCGCAATAGCTGGTAAATCTTCTCAATTTCTTTAGGAAAAACATTCGCTTTGCAAGTACATATTCCAAAGACTGAATCAATATAGGCGGCGAAATACTCGGCCTTGTATTCAGATATAACATTCCGATAGAAATGTATATGGAGAATGGACTAGTGGTCATCTGATTCTGTATCTTTTATCAGCCACTGTGAACTCCATTCCGTCTTGTAATCTTTCCCAAGGTTTGTGATCCTCAAGAAAATCAATTCCCAGTATTAATTGTTCTGGGATCTTCCCTGCAACTCCTGTGATAGTAAGCTCAATTTCTCCTATCTTCAGGCTTCCTTGATACCTTCCAACTATTGGTTGTTGGAGATAATATAGAACATCACAAGGAAAAATATTATCCTTTTGAGTGATGTCGAATATTACTTCCACTTCTCGCCATCCTTCTGGACATTTCAGCTCTCCTGCTGTTTTGAAAACATCTGGAATGCGCTGAACTGTACTTGGTCTCCTTTCTTCCCAACGGCTGCTACTCGTCATTCTGTCCTGTTGGAAAGACATCCTTCTTGGCTCAACTCTAAAAGCTGGTCCGCCCTGATTTATAACTTCGGGCTTTTTGTTTTGACTAGAACCTTCAGGTCTCCATGAAGACATGCTTCTTTTGCTCTTTGCTTCCTCGGCGGTATGGATGGCTTCTATCCTTCTTCTTCTTGTGCCGCTTGGTTGACCTCCCACAACTGTTGGGATATCATTATCCACGCAACATAGAGGAACTGTTTTGTTAATTCCTCTTAATCTTTTGTAATTCTTGTATAGAGCCGCTTGGTAACACCATTCGGATAACTTGGCCTTTAGGAAAGACATTTTTCCGCCGGTTTCTTACTTAAGCTCCACCCTTGTATTCCGATAAGCATTTCTCTCCAGGGACTCGGAATCTTGGCAAAGAATAGCATGCGGCTTCTTTTTCCTCAATCTTGGATTTCCACGGGTATTCGGTGAACAACTTGATATATTCGTCAATATAACAAATATCCAAGAACTTTCGAAAGGCTATAGAGGGCTTGTTTATATCTCTTTCTTTTTCATCCTCTAATCCCTCGAAATAACTTTGTGCCGATGATTTGGATTTTGAATAGTTTTGCCATACCATCGACAATTCCTTTAAGTGATTCCCATGATGTGACCGAACTTTTCGTACTAGCATCGGTCATATCCCGGCAATCTTCACCGATCCTTCAAGACTCATTTCAAGTAGTAAAATGAATGAATCATTTGTAAGATCGAGGGTTCTGTTGAAATTCTCATAGTCAAGCTCATTCATCAATAAGAACTTCTCTATTTTTAAAATGCGGGATGTCCAGATTTAACATCAACCCATATGGATGTATTGGGTCGAGGTGCGATCTTCCATAAGGCGCCTCGATAAATATTCGGCCTTCCAAAGAGGTTGTCTAGTTCTGCAAAGAGGGTTCGACCTCCTGTCCCGAAAGTGGATCACTCCCGTCGTGAAATCCCCAAACATGTGGCATCCTCTCGTCCCGAGCTCCATGATGCGAACCCGTACTTTCTTCGACGTTAAGATTAACTGGTGGCGGTGGTGGTGGAATTGGTCTACCTTGTGGGTCATAGGTAACCAAAGGCGATTCTCACTGCGTTCATCTTTAAATCTACAATACCTAATCCCATGAAGGATTACGCCAGGTCATGTAGATCTTTAAGATTCATCTTTTCAATATCCATCTTTTTAATTTTTGATGGATTTTCCTTTGATTAAAGCAATGAGCTTTTCCTCATCTGTCATCTTTTGTATAACCGGTTGGTTTCCCTTTTTGGTGTAAATAGTGGTACCGCCCCAAAATCAATACGTTTCCTTCCTCCATAGGATGAACTCGGCTGTCCTCCAGGTTCTTGACTCGTTTGAATATCATGAAGGAGTTCAATAGTTTCTTACGATATTTCACCATCGTCTCCATCCGGTTCGGATCCGATGAACTTGCGGCCGGGTAGATGAATATGGCGGTTGCCATAATTCGCACCGTCTTCCGGACTTCTCTAAGATCTTCGGAGAACTTAGATTTGTCTGGGAAGTATCTCGTTCCACTCGGGTACTCCATCAAGAATCATTGTTCGATGGGAATTTTCATGAACCGTTTCATGAAGGTTCATCAAGTGAACATATAAGTGCAGTTAAGCATCCGTGAATCGCTATAACATTCTCGCTTCGCATTTTGCATTGTCTTAAGGTTTTCCGTCGGCTCCTGCCGCTCTTTTTCTTCATGTTGGTATTCCCAATATGAAACCTGGTCAAGGTGTTCTTGTGCATACATCGTCAATATTTGACGATATGTCCTGTAAGGGTACATCTCGGACATCGGTCAGGATCCATAATCTCGGAGTAATTTCTCCTCACCAATTGTTAATTACATAAATATAATAAATTTAACTAAAAGTTCTTAATAAACCAGCTCGATACCATTTTTTCGGCCCCTAAAACCTTTAAAACCATTAGTTTACCTTCAATTCAATATAAGGGGTATTTTGGGGTTTTATCAAATAAAAAGGCTATTTTTGAAACTTTTGATAAATGAGGCTAAAGTTGTAAGTTGGCTTTAAATTTAGGCCATTTTCAATCTTTTCCTATTTCTTTTCCCTTTTCTCCCTATGTCGAAATTAATTTATTTTTCACTCTTATCTTGAAAAGTGAGGAGAATCGGTTCCCCAAGACGAGCTTACATTTTTTTTCCCTAAAACGATTTCACGTAATTATCGCTTTTTTTTCTTTTTTTTTTTTTTGGTTGCAGAAGTTCACAGATTCATAAATTTATCCATAATTTGAATACGCATACATACATACATCTTGGTGTGTTTATATTCGTTAGACCTGTCGGTGAGTCCAAAAATCAGTGTAATGGCGGAGGAGGATAAAGAGCGGCAAACACGGAAGCGTCGCCGTTTGACGTGGGACGTCGCTCCGTCGGGGCAGCTAGAGGTGGTTGCAAATTACAGCAATTTAGGATTAGGGTTTATAAAAAGAAAAAAAATCAGACTTTTTTTTAATAATTAATTTGTTCGGTTACCTTCTGCAGGCTGATCAAAGGGATGGTGAGGATAACGAGGCTAGGGCGCCTCCAGCTCCAATGCTGCGGAGACATGTGTCACCTCCGAAGAGGGATGACGATCGCGATGGGCATTACGTGTTCAGCCTCGGCGAGAATCTCACCTCTAGATGTATTTTAATATCTCCTTTAATTGGTTTTCATTTGTAATGTTATGTACTAACATAGCCTGCAATTGAATTTTGTTGTTCTTATTGGTTTGTTTGTTTTCAATGCAATGGTGTTTTCTGGGAATGTTTGTGATATTTGTTGAATTGAGATTTTGACTGTTTTAGAAGAGTTGTAGCGCCTTATCCTATTATCTCTTGGCGGTCTTGGCTGTTTATTAGCATGTCTTCCGCCTGTTCTGTATGTTTGCTTCCAACTAAGTATGCATATGAAGTACTTGTTTTGATTGTGTGAATTTTACTGTAGTCCCATTCAGCTGTGTAAATAATTGAAGTAATTCTATTTAGGATGGAGTTGTTATATATGTTACCTTGTTCAACTGTAGGCATTCTGTTTGTATTGCATTTTTGCAAGTCATTTGTTTCCATGTCCTGAAAGTATTTGAGTAACTCACCTACACGTATCGGGCCATTATCTTCATGAAGCAATGCTAAAAATGACTGCTCAACATATTTTAGTTATATGATCTTACTCTTGACTTGTTTTGTGGTGTATTTATATTCAAGCCTGAGTGTTTGACTATGTGCTCTGCTTTCATTGCACAGATAAGATACTTGGCAAGATGGGTGAAGGTTAGCGGTCACGTGCCTGCTGATAAGAAAACCTTATATTTTCATCATTCTTCTTGTATCATATCAGCAAATTGCTAGTGCTGTAGGCACATTTGGTCGAGTATTGGAATGTTGGGACCGTCAGACACGAGAATATGTGGCTATCAAAGTTGTTAGAAGCATAAGCAAGTATCGTGATGCAGCTATGATTGAGATTGACATACTTCAGCGTCTTGCTAAAAATGATAAAGATGGTTCACAGTAAGTTGTTTCTGGTTAACAAATTGCTGACAGATGCTTTTTACCTTTCGTCTTATTTATTTCTCTATTCATTTTGCAGTTGTGTCAAGATGCACGGTTGGTTTGATTATCGGAACCATATATGTATAGTAAGTTTCTTTTTGTAATCCCTCTTCTATCACCTTATATTTCCAACTCTATTCATTTTCTAACCTCTCAAGCCAGTGACGCACATCTCATTGGTCCCTTTTTTTAAGTTGATTTTGTATGTGAGACATGGTATTAAACTCTAAAATTCTCTATTGGGTGTCCATTTGTTGCCCTTTCACAACTGAACAACATTCCCTTTGAGGAAGAAAATATAGTTGAGCTCTATTCAAATGTTTCATCATAGTTACTGGTTTGGTAATATGCATGGCATTTGTTAATAATGTTTGTTGTGTTAGCTTAAAGTTGATTTGTCAATGTGAACTCCATTCGTAATACTCATAGCTTGACAGAGAACTTCCTTTCAATGGATTTCAATGGTTTTATCAGGTCTTTGAGAAGCTTGGACCAAGTTTATTTGATTTTCTAAAGAGAAATAAATACTCCCCATTTCCTGTGGATCTTGTTCGGGAGTTTGGGCGCCAGCTTTTGGAATCTGTAGCATGTCTGTGGATTGCCCTTGGCCTTGCTTTATCTTCATATTCTGTATTCATTTGGTTTTTGACCAATTACGGGATCTTTATTAGCCTTTTCTATATGTCCATCACCTACCTGAACATCTAACGCAGTCCTTTTTTGATTTTCATAATCTTTTAATGCGTCCAACAGATATGCATGATTTACGGTTAATCCACACTGACCTGAAGCCGGAAAATATACTTCTTGTATCTTCTGAATTTGTTAAGCTTCCTGTCTGCAAGGTAATTGACCTTATACAGTTGGAAAACCATTTATAATTGGGCATAGACTCCATCACATTTTTGAACAATTTTTCTTTTGGTTGGTTCAGAAGATATCAGATGAAACAAATTTCAGGTGCTTGCCAAAGTCAAGCGCCATTAAGCTGATTGATTTTGGTAGTACTGCATATGATAATCAGACACATAGCTCCATTGTTTCAACGAGGCATTACAGGGCACCTGAGATCATTCTAGGTAACTAGTTTTTGTGTTGTCAGTGAGATTCACATTGATTCTGTTCTCATTCTTTTACTTTAGATGACCTTCTAGACCATCAACAGTTGTTAATCTGCTAGCAGCAGATCCGAATTGTGTCAGGAGCTGCTAATCATTAATTTTTTAGGATATAAGGAATAATCCCTATAGAGGTTATTGGTGGAACTGTTATAGCTTAGTGAAGAATACAGCTCATAATGATGAGGTATTATGCATAGGGTTGATAACATGTGGACAGAATTTCGCAGTATATGCTTGTCAATGTAATTTAAAAAAAGAAAAAAAGAAAATCATCACACACCAATATCAGTAACTTGTTTGTGCTTTTATTATTTACCATCATCAATGAGTCTTCAGAAACTAGTTAACTATATAGCTGGTGACAAATGTGACCAGTCATTATTTGATCTTAAATTAGGCATGCTGAGAATGATTCTTGTTCAACAAAAATAAAATTGCTATATTTTGTGAGCTCTAGAACCATGCCTTTTATGCCACTATTGCCACGCCCTCGATTAAATTTGTTCCACAAGATATGTAATATGTGTGAGAGTATCTCCTTTGAATTTCCCTGCTCTATCTTCTGTTTCTCCAAAGCAATGATATGCATAAAGGGTACTGGTGTTTGGCCATTTTACATGTAACTGAAAAAAAGTGTGCAGATACATCTTTCGCTTTGCAATGTTTGTCTTAGCTAACCAGCATTTATGCCCTCTGTCTTGTATTTGTCTCAGGTTTAGGATGGACTTATCCTTGTGATATTTGGAGCGTCGGTTGCATACTTGTTGAACTTTGCACGGTTAGATTTGTTTTCTCTCCATTTACTTATCCTTTTTTCCCCTGGTATAGCTGAGAATGTTAAAATTGATGTGCGGACACACTAGATTAGATAAAATAAGAAATGAATATATTAGGGAAAAAGTGCGGGATAGCACTAGTTAGCCCCAATAGATGAGAAAATTAGAGAAACATGCTTAAGTTGGTTTGGACATGTACATACGTAACCTTTAGATTACCAGTGCAATATATAGAAAGTAGGGAATCACTCACTTAAATTTTTTTTAAAAAAAAAAAGATAAAAGAACAGGAAGACCTAAAAAGAATGTGTGATATGATTCATATAGCCGAGCCCACATAGTGGGAAAAAGGTTTAGTTTGTTATTTGTTGTTTTCCTTTTTTTTTTTTTGGAGAGAGAATGTTGTTTTTCTGGTATAGCTAGTGTTCTTTTTTCTTTGTTCTAAAGTGTGAAGAGGAATTCTTCTAGGGGGAAGCACTTTTTCAAACACATGAGAACTTGGAGCATTTGGCTATGATGGAGAGAGTGTTGGGTCCGCTGCCAGAGCATATGACTCGTAGAGCAAAGTAAGTTTTGTGTACTATATGATCTTTTTGTCGGTGTTCAACTATATACATATATATTTCTTGTATATGTGTCGTTTTGCTCTCCTTTCAGGGGTTTCTTAATCTTTTGCCCTTAACACGCTTTGACTCTCGTACTGCTGCTGTGGAATTACCCTAATGAAACATACTTTCTGTCATCATGCATTCATCCGTAAAATATCATCTCTATTTCAGCCACTCACTGTGAATAAGTTGGCCAACCACCCCACCACACACTTAGAGAGACTCACCAACAGAGAATGTATTTCATGAAAAACACATAAAAGAGCAGAAAATTGAAATGACTTTGGTTCCTTGTGAAATTTGCAGCAGAGGTGCTGAAAAATATTTTAGACGATCACGACTTAACTGGCCTGAAGGAGCAGTGTCCAGGGATAGCATCCGTGCAGTAAGGAAGCTTGACCAATTGAAGGTTTCAATCTTCTCCTGTTTTTAACTTAGCAATATTTTCTTCCACGTTTCTTCTATACCGTCAATTTTCTTTGTTATTTCCTTTTTTGGTGCTTCCTTTAAAAGTTATGATGATCGATCCATCTTAATTTTCAATGATATGCAGAATCTCGTCTCAAGGCATGTCGATTCCTCAAGAGGCGCCCTTGTAAACTTGTTGCATGGCTTGTTGAAGTTTGATCCTTCTGAACGTATAACTGCTCGGCAAGCTCTTGACCATCCCTTCTTTAAGGACCCAGCATAATATTTCTCACATGTAAAATTAGATTCTGTAGTGACTAAAACCATAGGGAATGACAATTCCGATGTACTGTGAGATACTTAGAGCAGTAAAATTATTATCCATGGTTGGGGAAAGAAGCGACACAGACAAATAATTAGTAGTGCAATTAACTTATTCGCATGAGATAAAACTAAAGCCAAGTTTTAGTGTTTATGGATGCATTCATTTCATTTGAAGTAGGATTCTTGTCCAAATGAATTTTGTAGAAACTCATATTGACACGAAATATGTTAAACTGAGCCTTTTCTTTTTCTTTCCTTTTCCTTTTGTTCTTTTTTGCTTTTTTCAATTGACTTGTACATAGCGCAACTAAAAGACATGATTGAGAAGTTCGGCATGCACCATTCACATGCTGTTGTCAAGACTTTTATTCATTTCAGAAAGACTATCAATAGATTTCAATATTATATTTTAGGTTCAGTCACACTTGCCAGTAATATAACAATCAAACAAGTGCAAACCCGAAATGGAAACATGTTGAATCCCCCAAAACCCCGACTAAAAAAACAAGGAAAAGGTAAAGGAAACGAAGAAAACAAGCGTAAAAGAGCAAGAACACAATTGTATTACTGCATTTTCTTGTGAATATTGTTACGGAAAGGAAAAAAAAAGGTCGATTAGTGCCGAGCATAATAAATTGATATATACAAAACTTTAAACCATTGACTACAATATCGAAAATAATAATGAAAGTACAAAGAAAAAGAAAAACTTCCGAAAACCCAAAAGGAAAAAGAAAAATTGACCCGAATTTTGGTAAATTTGAGAAATTACCCCTCCAGCTTGGGTATTAATGAAAAATGTCCCCCAAAGTATTAAAATTTGATCCATGCTCCTACACCCATATTGTCCACTTCACTGCTTACCTAACTTCCCACCAAATTTTATTTAAGGAAAAAATCGAATTCACAATGTTTTTGTACATTTCAAGAACAATTACAACTACATATTTATTCTCTATACTTATCTAAGCATGCCAAAACATATTCGTTCTAAAAATCCTAAAAAATGGCCACCGGACCATAATGGAAATATTTCAGTCGAACCCGGTTTGTTGTCGCAACTCGTTTTACGTTTCCAGAAATTTTGTGTCTCCAAGACCACAATTTACATCTCCAAATTTTTCTTTTTCCTTTTTTCTTTTTTATGATCCGATGCTACTATTAGGATTTTGTGGGAGTTTTCCACTTTGTTTCCCTTTTCTCACTTGTGTTTTTCGCCTTTTCTCATTGTGGTTTGAAGCAATGGATAAAGGTTATTTTGGTGGTGCGTATTATATTTAATTGAATTGGAGGTTGCATTTTATTTTAAATAGAAATTGACCAAGTTTTTAGGATTTTTAGAACGAATATATTTTGAAATTGTTAGATATAATATAGAGAATGAACATGTAGTTGTAATTGTGCTTGAAATTTGCAAAAAGAAATGCACGAACATAATTTGGTGGGTAGTAGGTGTGGGGTATAAATCAAGTTTTAATATTTTTGTGGTATTTTTCGTTAGGAAAAATTGCAAAATTTGTCATGTATCTATTGGAGTGTTGCAATATTAGTACCTAACTTTTGAAGTTGTAATTTTAGTCATGTGATAATTTTGCCCTTAGCAAAAATAACAATTTATATAAGTAATTTTTAGGATTTGAAAATTTTAATATTTTATTTTTAGTTGTGGTAATTTTAGTCCTATTATTCAAAATAACCAACTTTGGCAAATTTGTACGTGTTTTTATATTTTCATAATTAAGAAATGATACATGTAGAACTCGTATCTCAGATTTTGATCTGGATTCATTAATTTAAAATTATTCCATCATTAGACAATCTATAATATAACTGATAAATAAATTCAACTCAATTAAATAAAATATAGGCTCTGATACCATTTTAAACTTATTCTTAGGTATATTGATTATTTTATTTTGGATATCAATGGCATTTTTGGAATAATTGAAATAATATTGAAATAGCCCTTGGGACCTAATTTGCATCAACTTAAAATTTATAGGACCATAATTGCACAAATCTAAAATTTACGGGACTAAAATTACAAAAAGACAAAACATACGGAGTAAAATCACAATTTCAAAAATTACAGGACTAATATCGCAATACATCTATAAATGCAGGACTAATTTAGCATTTTTTTCCTTTTCGTTAATACCAGGTAGATGGGCACAATGGCCCCATTTTATTTTGTTTTATTTAACATTTTCTGTTTTAGTTTAACAAATGTAGAAGATTAGAAGTCATTCATCAAGAAGTTTTTTATTTCTTCAAAATCCAAATCAGATTAATCACGCAAGTAACCCTTCCTCCCTCAAAAACCCTAACCACTGACTAAACCCCAAATTCTCCTCTCGATCTAAATCACCCTGAATATAGAAGCGCAGAGGAAGAATGGCGTTCAGGTCACGGGAAATGATGAAAAAAATTGTGAAGAAAATCGGCGGTGAACAGAATTTAGGGCCGGGAGTGAAAGAGCAGTTGAAAAAATCCGTGCCGGATAGCAAAGTCGTAATGGGCCGAGCGCACCGCGGCCTTTACGCGGGCCGGCATATCCAGTTCGGGAATCGCGTCAGTGAAGACGGAGGCAACAAGTCAGTCTATATATTGTTTGCTGTGTGCTTTTTTTCGCTCCTTTTTCTTGTAATAAATCGGTCTCCATGTGCGGTATTATGTGTGTTTTTGCATTTTGAGTGTTACGGAAATGGCCTAAAGACGTGATTGGTTGAAGGAATTTTTGTATTAATATCTGAAAGATATTTGATGATGATAAAAAAATTGAACGTGTTTATGATAAACTTCGAGTTCAACTTTTTATTAGTTGTTCCAAACTTATGATGAGATGCAGTAATGCAAAAATAAAAATCATCCTTGAGCTAGGGATATGGGTTCAGGGGGTGGTCGTTGATTAAGTCGTCGGTTGTTTTATGTGGTTGTTCGCTTGGGAGTGTGTTTTGTGTGAGAATTTCATAAACTGTGGATTAGGACCCTGTTACAGTGGTCATTGGTCTCATTTAGTTAACTCTTTGAACACGTGTAGTAACATGGAGAAGGCAGTTTGATTTAAAACTGGGTGATAGTGATGTATTAAATTATGGACTGTGAAGAGCTGCAAATCTTTCTGGTGTGGCAGGAAAGCAGAAAGTCGTTTCACAAAGTTGATGGAAAATTTAGTTAAGAACTGTTGACGGAAATGTGTGGTGTTTGATAGGATTTTGGACGGTGCTGTCTTCACATCACACTTTTACAAACTCATGGAGTTTGTCAAACTTGTTGCATGCCTTTGTCTGCTCATATAAGGAATGGTAGTAGGTCAATGTTTTTGGCTTAGTGTCACCTTGTGAAACGACTCTCCCAGCTATAAAATTGCTGCTACATGTATGGCTAAGAGAAGTAAACAGAGGAGAGGGGGTTTAATATTAATAATATAATTCATACTCATAAGGCTGCTGCTCATCTCACATATTTGGGTCGGATCTTGTTTTCCTTGAGTTGTGGTATTAGTACATAGGATTTGATATTGATTCATGAAGTTCCTGGTTTTCAGGGTAAAATATTGTAGTTGTCTGTGTAAAATTCTGACAATTTTTTTGGTGTTGAAGTACTTAGGGTGCGATTGGATATGCTTTCATTTTGAAAATTTTCTTTTCGCTAGAGAATAGTGAAAAAAAGATTCTGATGAAAGTTTTTGGAAAATTTTGAGAGTGTGAATGGATATGTAATGATGAAAGTTGATTTGATTTGAAAATAGTAAATAATGATTGGATGTGATTGATAGTTAGAAATGTGAGTGAGTGAATAGTGAAATGTGTGGGAGAATGTGTAATAATGATTAGTTTTTGGTGAAAAAATGTGTAGATGTGATTGGTGAAAGAAAAAATGAGAAAAAGTGAAAGTGAGAGAATAGTATATTTTCTGAAAATTTTCATAAACAATCGCATGTTTGGTCAAAAAAAATTATCC
Source organism: Rehmannia glutinosa (assembly GCA_016081115.2). Classification (NCBI taxonomy): domain Eukaryota; kingdom Viridiplantae; phylum Streptophyta; class Magnoliopsida; order Lamiales; family Orobanchaceae; genus Rehmannia; species Rehmannia glutinosa. Next base: position 37,964 of record JABTTQ020003168.1, read on the forward strand.
AGCGGAACGAAAATGAAATCTCGTTCATATCCAATCGCAGCCTTATTTTCTGGCTCCACTTTGCATGTGTTATTCAATGAATAATCCCATTCTCATGCGTCTTCATTCAATGCCTATTTTAGGACAAGGAGGACTTGGAAACCTAATGTGCAAGAGAAGCGGCTTTTCAGCTACATTTTGGATCGTCACGTCCGTGTTAAGGTAACCACTCATGCACTGCGCTGCATAGACAAGGCGGGTGGAATTGATGAATACTTGCTCAAGACACCTTACCATAAGATGGACACAGAAATGGGGCTTTACTGGAAAACTAAGATCGAGAAGATGTATCAAGACCTTGGGGAGATGGAGGTGGTTTTCTTTTCTCCCGAGGATGAGGACAACTTTGAAGAACAATTCAATGAACTCAAATTGGAAAAAAAGGCTGCACGTCGAGAAGCCAGAAGAAAGATGTATCGTTCGACTTCTGAACAAGACATGACCAAAGATGGACTGGATGTTTGGGAAGGTGGTGAAGGAGCTTCTACAAGTGAAGATGGAAGTTCTCATACTGATTTGCATGAACCGATGGTGGCCAATGCTTGAATATCCATCTGGTCTGTATGCTATGGTGTTCTTGGCTGGAGATATTCCCGATTGCGGCTTTGATCTCGATTTATCACATTATATGTTCTTAGCGAGTAAGAATTACGGTTTTGGTGGATGATACCTTATTATAATTATGATGTGATAGGGTTTCTTATATTACTTCAGTTAACAGTTGTGTTCTGTATGTCTTAGAATTGAAAATCTGCCAAATGATCCTTAAGACTGCACCAGAGTAGGTTGGTGAACTTTTATCATTAGTTTTGTGTTGTCAAGAGGAGTGTTATAGTTTCTTGTACATTTATTTAATTTTTCTGGGACTAATAAACTTGTGCAAATATATTACAACTGCTGCTACATTTTTTAAATCAAAGGTGAAATTATTCATGTGATATCAATGCCAACAATTGTTTCCCCATAGAAAATAATGTGGTTAATATTACAGTGAGAATGCAGTTAGGAGTACACCAAACAAGTCTATCAAGAAAGATAACCTCAAATAAATGATCCTGAGAACTAGCTTAAAAAAGTTACCCTTGCAAATGAGCTGTTTTTGTTGCAGACTTTTTAAGTATGAAACTGTAACACCCGGGAAAAAAAAGAAGTGTATTTAATTAGTTAGATGGCCCATTAGTGAATTATTATTATTATTGGGTTTATTATCCAATTACTTGGCCCATTAGGAATCCTAAGGTGTTTGGGAAACTAGCTAGGGTAATTATATTAGGACTCTTTTGTTATTAGGGTTTTATTATACCACATTAGAGGGGACCAAACCAAAAACACATTCCAGCTCTTTCTCTGCGCCACCACAGCCCCATCGTCTACCATACAACCTCGACGAAGTTTCTCTTCAACGTCATGATCCCTCAATTGCCTTCCCTATTTCATTCTCAACTCCTAAGGTAATTTTCTTATGAATTTCGAAACCCAATCTATACTGCTCATAATTTTATGAAATTTTAATATGTTATTCTTCATGACGTTTTTATCGTACGGTTAAAATTCCATACTAATCCGATAAGTACTTTTGTAGTTATATAATTTTCAAACTAAGATGCCAGAATTTATGTTATTCTCTGTTTTCGTTTTAGAAATTCCAAAACCCTACTTATACATATCCAGAATTCGTGAAATTTTAATATGTTATGTTATCATATGTTTATCATATTCAGGAAAATTTTCATATACGTTTGAATTGTATTTTATTTAATATAGAATTTTCATTCATGCTTCCCAAATCTTGAGTATACTCAGTTTCTGATTTATAAATTCAAGAAAACATGTATAAAGACCTTCAAAATATCTGAATTTTGGATATGTTATGTATGATAATGTTTACAACCGTGTGGTAAAATATCAGATCATTCCAACTTATATGGTTTTAAATATTAACTAGTTTCCAAGACATTACAGTTTTAGCCATGACAAAAGTTTCAATTTATAAAATTCAAAGCCTAAAGATAAATAATTTAATATTTTATGATTTTTGGATATGTTATACTATGGTATGTATAATATATGTAGTTAAAATTCCAGATCCTATAGTACTATATTTATTTAAATATGATTTTTCTTCCATAGTTGTGCAGAATTTTGTATTACAATAATTTCAGTTTTACAAATTCAAAACTCATCGCTAAACCTTTCGAATCTTCGTGAGATTTTTATATGATATCGATTTTTGAATTTATTATCTACTGTAAAAATATTGAATAATTACAGTAAACGGTTTATGAAAAAAATATTATTCGATCCCAACTACGCAGAGATTTAGTATTGTTCAAACCTACCAAGTTGAACCCTAAACCTTAGGAAAATACCGTGAGCTTCCACGAATGTTATTTTAGTGCTTCCGATATCGAGGTTAATACTTAAGTTTTGACTTCTAGGACTAAGAAGTATATATTTCCATGTTAGGCGACGAGGACGGCGAGCTCTGAAGTTCAATAGGGATATTGCATCAAATCATTCTACTATTTTTCAAGCAAAGTTTCGAGGTGGGGTTTGTTTTCTAAACTTTATTGTCCTTGTTAAATGCTTAGATTATTTTGCATGAATATGTAGTACAGTTGCTTAGGCACTATTGAGCCAGGGACTCAAGAGGTCCGGGGTCGATGTATCCCTCGGGTGGAACCCAAAGGCAACTATTGTCTATGTCACGGTTTTCAAAAGATCTATGCTATGTCCTATTGGATTGTATTTGCATGCCTATGTGAGATATCCGTGTATTTAGCTTGGACAATTTATACTCCCACGAAAGTGTGTCGCTCACCCCACATATATAATCGATTTTTCGGGTTAAGGAGTCGCGATGGTTATTGGCGGTGGATAATGGGTGGCCTATGAAACTACTCTGGAGTAATGTCTTTTTATTTTTAAATGTTGTTTTCAATTTAATAAGAAATGATTGTGATTTTCTTATGCAACTACTAGAGTGATGTCTTTTCTAAATGTTAATTTTCAATTGGATAAGAAATTGTTAAACAAATCATTATTTTCTAATTATTTACCTACGATGCTAGACTCGTATGATAATTGATTAGTATTGAGAAAATTTCCAACTTCAAAGATTTTTCGATTCGGGACAATAAATGATGAATTATGATTTTCTAAATTTATTTATGCAAATAGACTAAAAGGGATTTTTTTTATATATAGATTAGTAAATGTTCGATTTTCTTAGAAATAAAAGAATACATGAATTTTCTATACTTTATAATTTGCTTCTGTTGTTGCTATTGAATTTTTAAAGAAATATATTTACAGACCTATTTTCTCTTATAAATAAATGTATGTATATATTTTTATAGTCCAAATTTTCGGGCGTTACAGAAACTAAACCACCTTACTTCTGTCTGGAAATATGCAAAACCTGTAACCTTCTCTAACCAGAAACAATACCTTCAAATCTTGAACAAAACTTCTATAAAAAAATCCCCAGAAACTCTCTAGATTTTGAAATTATAAAGCCTCTCATTGTAAAACCCTCAAAATTTTCTCCATTGGACTCTAATCCACATCATTCAATACAAACTTCACTTCATATTTTACAGAATTTCATCAATCTTTACCAGCTACACCCAGCTTCTTTCTTTAAGCCTTTTGCTTTCACCAAACCCCTCAACCTCTCACACTCTTTCCAATACCCAACATCGGCAAACATATTCAATATCAAAACATAGTTAACAAGATTGTCACCATCCAATCTCAACAGAATATCTCCTACTTCTCTCCCCATTTCGACATTTTTATGTAGCCTGCAAGCATTAAGCAAAGTTTGCCATATTCCTACATTAGGTCTCACCGGCATCTTCTCTATAATATCCTTGGCTTCTTTTAAACGTCCAGCTCGACCAAGTACATCAACCATGCAAGCATAATGCTCGACTCTAGGTTTTACCTGTTTATCGTTGCACAATCTTGTGAAGCATTCTTGGCTTTCTTCTACAAGCCCAGAGTGACTACAAGCTGAGAGCACTGCCAGATATGTCACAAGATCAGGCTCGATTTTCTCCATCTGCAATTTACCGAACAGTTGGACTGCTTTTTTACCAAGACCATGTTTTCCATACCCTGTGATCATAACAGTATAGGAAACTACATTTTTCACTAGCATCTTACTGAAAAGCTTTTCAGCTTCCTCTGTCAAACCGCACTTGAGATACATATCAAGAATCGAATTAGCAACCGAAACGTCCAAATTGGAGGGGATTTTGATCGTGTATGAATGTAATTGCTTTCCCAGCTCCACCATAGCAAAATCTGCAAACACGCTAATTATGCTTGAAAGAACGAAACTATCAGGAACACTACTCATTCTAAGCTGCCTGAACAAGTTCATGGCCTCTGGTAAATTACCTTGGTGAGCATAACCCACCATGAGGGACGCCCAAGATATCAAACTCTTCGCCTCCATTTTATCAAACACCTCTCGTGCTTCAAGTAAGCATCCACATTGAGCGTAAAGATCAACCAGGGCACCGGCTAGAATTTTGTGGGTCGAAATGGAGTATCCGTGTCTGATCAGAAAGGCGTGAATTTGTTTTCCTTCTCGAATGGCTTTAAGACTACGACAAGCCTTTAAAGTGCTCGAGAACGTAAAATCGTCCGGCTTTTCTCCACATTCTTGCATTTCCATGAGAAAATGCAAAGACTTTTTACCCATACCTTCAGATAATGTGTATCCAGCTATCATGGCATTCCATGTAATCAGACTTCTAACTGGCATTGTATCGAACATTTGTTGGGCTTCATCAGTTGTTCTGCATTTGAAGTACATATCGACAATCGAATTACCGACGACAGGATACCATTCAAGTCCACTTTTACTAGACATGGCATGAATCTGTTTCCCACTTTCTAGAGCACCCAAAATCCCACATGCTTTCATATTTGTCGACAAAATATACTCATTTGGCCTCACGTCAGAAAATCCCATCTCATTGAGAAGCAATAACGAAGCCTTAGGATTGCCTACATGGACGTATCCACACATTAAAGCAGCCCATGAAACAACATTCCTCTCAGGCATATTATCAAACACATAATGAGCCTTCTCCAATCTGCTTGATTTTCCATACATATCTATGAGGCTATTATTTATTATTAAATCAGACTCATGCCCCATTCTGAATACTGCTCCATGTACTTGCTTTCCTTCATCATACAGCAAATTTTGCGAACACTTCTTCAAAGCTTCAGCCAATGACTCTCTTCCTCTCATCGATGAAATCCCAACTTGCTGCATTTGAATGTTTAAAATTAAAAATACACTAAAAAAGACCTAGTATTGTCTCTCCACTTTAAATTTTCAATCTATCTCCAAGTCGGAACTCCAGAGCCCTAGCAACCCTTCAAAAAATGGGATTCGCTCTTTAATCCTAAATTTTGCTGCAAGAAAGAATATTTTGCAATTAAATTATAGTATTGCCCTTCTTCCTTTTCTCGTTATTAAGAAATAATCAAAACCTGCTTTTTTGGCACCTAATTCCACAAGACTACTGTCCAGCGTACGAGAAAAGAGAGCGCAATTGATAGCTTTTCCTCATTTCGTGTAAGCCTGTAGCTGAAATAAGCCAACTTCAACAAAAACACACATTCCAGAAACAAGCACATTGCTTACAGTAGAAAAGATTGATTTTCTTCTTCAAAAAGATCAAAATCTAGTATCACTGCACCTACGAATGGTAGCAAGAGTGGGGAGTTTGACAATGAGAGGATTGGAAGATATGTTCATACCCTTCTTAAGAAAATGCAATAACACAATAGACTTGAAGAGACTACACGCCCAAATGGAGAAGTTTTCATTGTTACAGAGCAATTTCTTGGTGACAAGAATGCTGGATATTTGTGATCAAAATGGAGAGATTGAGTATGCTAGTTTGTTATTTCAAAAGTTCTCGAACCTAATATTTTCTTGTACAATGCCATGATAAGAGCCTATACACACAACCGCAAGTATGTATTGACCATTGATGTGTATAAGGAAATGCTTAGACACCATCTAAAAGTTGAAGAGCAAATTTTACCTGATAGATTTACATACCCATTTGTTATTAGGTCTTGTGCCTCACTTGTGAATGTTTGGTCAGGAAAACAAGTTCATGGGCATGTTTGTAAATTCGGGTTGTCGGGTAATAGTATGATAGAGAATTCATTGTTGGACATGTATGTGAAGTGTGACGAAATAACCGAGGCCCATAAGGTGTTTGATGAAATGACTGAAAGAGATGTGATTTCTTGTAACAGTCTTATTTCCGGGTACATGAAGTTGGGTCAAGCAAGGAAAGCTAGATCAATATTTGAAGAGATGCCAAACAAAACTATTGTTTCTTGGACTGCAATGATATCTGGCTACACTAAAATCGGATCTTTTGGTGATGCATTGGACTTATTCAGAAGAATGCAAGTAGTTGGAATGCAGCCTGATTGGATCAGCTTGGTCGCGGTTTTGCCCGCTTGCGCGCATTTGGGAGCTCTAGAACTCGGGAAATGGATCCATTTTTACGCAGACAAGAATGGACTTTTAAGAAAGACTTCCGTATGCAATGCACTGATTGAGATGTACACGAAATGTGGCAGTATGAACCAAGCCTTGCAGGTGTTCGATAAAATGCCAGAAAGAGATGTTATCTCTTGGAGCACCATGATTACTGGGCTAGCACACCACGGGAGAGCTCACGAAGCAATTCAATTATTTCAGGACATGCAAAAGGCAAATGTCTCACCGAACGAGATCACATTCGTCGGCCTCTTATCAGCCTGTGGGCATGCAGGTTTATTGGACGACGGATTGAAATATTTCGAGTCCATGCAAAATGTTTACAATATAGAGCCTGGAATCGAGCATTATGGTTGTCTGGTCGATCTTCTTGGACGCACAGGGCACATTGATCGAGCCTTAAAACTCATAAACAGCATGAAAATCGAACCCGATTCAGCAATATGGGGTTCTTTGTTGAGTTCATGCAGAACCTATCGAAATCTTGAAACTGCTGTTATTGCAATGGAAAATTTATTAGAGCTCGAACCAGAGGACACGGGAAACCTTATATTGCTTGCAAATATATACGCGGGTCTTGGGAAGTGGAATGAGGTTTCAAGAATGAGGAAATTTATTAGAAGTAAGAGCATGAAGAAAACACCAGGTTGCAGTCTGATTGAGGTTGATAGTGTGGCTCAAGAATTTATATCGGGAGACGATTCGAAGCCGTTTTCCAAGGATGTTTTTCGGATCTTGGATGTATTGGCTCTGCATCAGATTGAAGCAAATGATTGGGTTGAAATTGAAACAGAGGATCTGTAGAATAATATCCTTTGTTGTTCTTGTTAGACAATAATCTCAAGTTTCCAGTATTAATCTCCCACTTTAGTAGTCTTTGTAGATAATTACTTCTCCAGAAACACTTTAGAGGAACTAAACTTACACCAGCTACATCCATGGTAGCATCTGAAAATTCATAAAGCAAAATAAATATCATGTGACACCATGAATTTACAGAAAATATCATCCTTAATTAAGCATATGTTAATAAAACGCATATTAGAAAAGAAATTAAAGAGGCAAAGAATATGATCGGACTTATTTTTATTTCTACTGTCCAAATTAAAAACGAAAAGGGAAAATATATATATATATATGTAAAAAAAATTATAAAAATAATTTGTCAGAAGTGGGATTTGAACCCACGCCCTCTCACGAGGACCAGAACTTGAGTCTGGCGCCTTAGACCACTCGGCCATCCTGACTGTTGTTGACGCTCTGGGTAATCGTATTTGCAGACTCATTTTTCCATTGGCATAAAAATGGGCTCTTATCGCTCTCTTAGTTAAGTAAGAATAGGATACCCCATTACAAGTCTTTATTGCCTCCTAACTACGAGCTGTGTAATGTTTTATCTATTAATAGATCTTTACATTTGTGCCCGAAAACAATACTTTAAGTAAAAGTCAAAAAAATTGATAAACAAATAAATGAATAAAATTCTTCCCTCAAGTACTACAATAGATGATAGATATAGAAACTCCTAACCCCCTAGCTTAGCTCATGGACGGTTGGAAATTAGGGAAAATACCCCCAACAAGGGATATTATTGAAAAATGCCCCTACATTATTAAACAAGGAAATATACCCCTTTTAACTCCTGAAAAGTCTAAAATGCCCTTTAATTTAAAAAACCAAAAAACAAAGGAAATAAGTACATGAAGAGGCAGGAACAGTTCATTACTACGTCCGATCTTCTTCCATTCTTTCAAACCCACCTCACGTCCGACTCCTCTGCTCTCTCGACTCTACTCCTTCGACTCTTCTCTCTTCAACCCGACATCCACTTGTTCCGACGAAAGCTTCAGCTCACTCTGTCACTCGTGATTGTTTGATGTCTGAGGGTTTGAAAATCAAAAGTCATTCGCAATTTTTAGTGAAAATCTTCGGTTGAAAAGGTTCGTTTTTTCATCTTCTTCTCTTATATGTATATTTTAGTTATTGTGTTGAAGGATTTAGGGTTTTGTTTTGAAAAAAATAATAATAAATAGTTAGGGTTTCTTTATATGACTGAAATCGATTTTTAACGTTAAATGATTCATGTTTTGTGGAGTTAATGATGTGTTTAGGTTGAAATGTGCGTGTACTTGGGTTTAATCGAATATTTTTTCTGTTGCCCACTTATTTGCCGTGTGCTTTGCCCACTTCGTTGCCCACTTCTTTGCCAACTTCGTGGAGTCTGTGATGTTTTGTATGGAGTTTATGATCATGTTATGTGGAGCCTATAATGTGTTGTAGGTTGGAATATGTATGGACTTGAGTTTTTTCGAGGAATTTTAATCTTGCCCACCTATTTGCCGTGGGGTGTGCCCTTCTATATGCCCACTACAAGTGCCTTTTGTGTCTACTTATTTCTGAGTGCCCACCTATTTGCCCTGCAGTGTGCCCACCTGTGTGTCCACTTGTTTCTAACACTACTTTTTATTGTGCAGTTCGAGAAAGATGACGGTTGTTCCCAATGAAAAGGATCAATTTGCAGCGATATTAAGTGGCCGTTGCAACTTCAATGAGGAGTTAAACAAAATAATTGGTTTTTTGAGCAATCGAAATAGAGAAAGGTTAAGGCAATCTTGCTTTGGAAAATTCTTGGACGTACAAAAATTGAAGTTTCAAGGCCAGTTATATTTGCACCTTCTCTTTAGACAAGACACGTTAATGTCAATGGAGAAGATAACATTCCACGTGAACAACAAAGAGGCAGACTTTGGAATAACGGAATTCGCCTTGATCACAGGACTTGGTTTTGGGTCCAAGTGTACTATTCCATCGTCGTCGGGGATTTTCAAGAAATGCTTTAGGCGATTTAATCCCCTTTGTCTGATACACTTGGAAAATGTCTTGGAAGAATGGTCCAAGAAGGAAAAAAGGGGACGGAGATATGACCCTGAAGTTGGCCTTGATATGTTTCCTCTACGGTATTCTTCTGGTAAGAGACCGAAAAAGCAAAAGAATTGAGGACGAGTATATTCACCTCGTGGATGATTTAGAAGCTTTTAATGCTTATCCATGGGGACGAGTTGCTTTCGATTTCTTGGTAAAAGAAACACGGGCTTGCATGGTCGGTCGAGTTTAGGGTTATTGGAAAAGAAAAGAAACCAAGGAAAATCATGATTGTGAAAACTTCGATATCTACGACTTCCACCATGCGCTACAAGTCTGGGCATATGAGGCAATCCCCGATGTCGCCAAATTGTGTGCTGTCACAAGCAAAGCTGCTAAGAATAGGGTGCCACGTATTTTACGTTGGTCAAGCGAAGTCGTTTTTCATTTGATAAACTGAAAAAGACAATCTTCAGGAGTTTGCTACCTGGAGATGATGATACTGTAAGCTTTTCATGAGATTTTTTGTGTGTGTATGCATGCCTGCTCTTGTGCCCACTTCACTGCCCACTTGTATGCCCACCTTGTTATTGTTCATTCACTAATATACAGTTGCCCACTCATTTGCCCACTTCACTGCCTACTTGAGTGCCCACTTGTATGCTCGCCTTGTTTTTGTTCATTCGCTAATATACACTTGTCCACTTATTTGCCCACTTCACTGCCCACTTGTATGCTCACTTTGTTATTGTTTGTTCGCTAATATACACTTGCCCACTCATTTGCCCATTTCACTGCCCACTTGAGTGCCCACTTTTGCACTGTTTTTTTACTTTTGTTTATTTGTTTGTAGTTTGTTGTTCACCAAAACCTGAGACCGTCCAAAGTGGAGCAAGATACTAAATCATTAAAAAGGCTTATTGTGTGGGAATATTGTATTGAGAAAGAGATTTTGAAAAAGAAGAAAGAAGAAAGAAGAAAATTTTGAAAAGAAAATTGGCCGAGGGAGAGGAAAAAACTGAGGGTGAAGGTCATGATGAGGATGAAGGAGGGCCAAATTCCCCTATGGACTTGTTTGGTTTGTCGAGAAGAGTCGACAAAATAGAGTCCATGCTGAAGACTATTATGGAGCATTTGGGATGCTCAATTTCTGAAAAGGTCGGCAAAGATCATGCTCCATCAACTGCCCACCATAGTGCCGATCGTGGTGCCGACAGTAGTGCCGACCTGGATGGCGACCGGGATGCCGCCCGCGTTGCCCAACAGGGTGCCGACAGTGGGCACCTCTTTCAGAAGAAACCCATAGGCTCTCCACCCTCCTCCCCTCCTGCTGTTTCCTCTAAAGGGCATGATGTTGGCCCTGTATTTGCTGACTCTACTTCCGATGATCAGAAAGATAATGTACTAGGACCTTTTGCCCTTGTTCCTGTCGGCGACGACGCCCAACCCATTACCTTTGTCCCCCACAAAGAATTTGAAGAATTTATTGCTAACCCTTCAAAACTTGATGCATTACTTTTAGTGGTTCAAACCACTGAGGTTGTAGGTTCAAATCCAACAATTACTGCCGATGGTGAGGACGGTGTATCTGAAAGCGATGGGGACAACGCCAAGCCTATTTTTGTTGATACTGGTAGTCCTGTCAGAGTAGGATCTCCCAAAATTGATGATATTGTGTATCGGAAAAGGAAAGGGACGATAAGACCTGGCCCCACGAAGAAATCGCCTTTTACGGATCCAAGTCATCATGTCCCACCAAAGAAGAAGGCTAAGGTTGTTCCTGATGGTCTGGAAAGTCGTCAGTTGCAACTATATGATCCAATGGGCCTTTACCCACAAGCCGTGATTGAAGAATTTGAGAACTGGTTTGCTGAAAATAAGGACAACAATGACGTATTCGTTCATTGTTTAGTTGAGGAAGGTCACAAAATTCGTGCCTCATGGTTCATGAATATCCGGGACCCAGAAGGATGGCTCGATGATCAGGTATGTGAATAAAATCACTTACATTTTTCTTGTCCACTTCTTTACCTATCTTCCTGCCCACTTGTTTTTTTTATTTACTTGCCTACCCTTTTGCCTAACTGTGTGCCCACATACGTGCCCACTTTGTTCATTACAACAAATGGACTTGTTGATGTGTCTCGTCATGTGTAAATAAAAAAATGGCCTGACCGTTTCTTGTCAAACTGGACATTTGTTGATATGTTATTTTGGGTACGTAGCATCATTCATTTACACAAACATGTCATTCATCTTGTTTTTTTGATATAAATTTGTTTATAACATTGATTTACTTTAATTTGACAGAATAATTTGACTATGAAATGGGCTAACATGTTTTACAAAGGCAAAAGCTTCAAAGAAAAAAAAGACAGACTGGTCTTGGTGGAAGGTTGACGAAACTATAATGGAATATTTGACGGGCGTATATCCAGTAGACGATATTGGAAAATCATGGGCCGAAGTTGACAAGGTCTATGGCATAGGCCACGTCACTGGTAACCATCGGGTGATATATAAGTTGGATTTGAAGAAAAAATTGATCGTTGTATATGATTCAATGTCCGAGTCCAAGTCATTTAGTACTTATATTGGACAATTCAGAAAATTAGCATCAATGTTACCAAGTTTGTGCGAGGAAGCTCATATTTGGGACAACAGAGTCGAGCCCCCCCCCAAAAGGATTGTAAGATTGAACGGTATGAGCATCCCCCGCAATAATTTAATACTGTGATTGTGGCACAATGTGCATGAAAATGGCGGAGTCCTTGGTGACAGGTGTGGCATGGTAAAAATCAACGCCAAGAGGTGCGATGAATTCAGGCTCAGAATTTGCGCAGAATTATTCCAAGAAGGCAATTTTAGATGTTAATTTGTAAGTATATTTTGTGGATTAAACTTTATTTGTGTTCCCTACATTAGATGTTAATGGTGGAGTACTTGTAGATTATGTATGACGTTAAACTTCGTAATTATGTATGACATAAACTTCCTAATTATGTATGGCGTTATTCTGAAAAATAGGCATGCCCACGATCTTGCCTGCGCAAATGCCTACCATTCCAAAATTAGTAAAAGAAAGGCATTCTCATGATCTTGCCTATGCAAATGCTTAACATTTCTAAAAATATTAAACACTTTAACATGCCCAAGAAGGCAACATAATCAACCAAATACAATAATTGCACCTAAACAATGTAAAAATCTCCATACTTTCTGAAAAATAGGCATGCCCACGATTTTGCCTACGCAAATGCCTACCATTTCAAAATTAGTAAAAGACACAGATCTCAAAATAGGCATTCCCACGAACTTGCCTATCATTTCAAAATTAGTAAAAGACACAGATCTAAAAACATTAAACCCTTTAACATGCCCACGATCCTGCCTACGCAAATGTCTACCATTTCAAAATTAGTAAAAGACACATAAAAACATTAAACACTTTAACATGCCCACGATCTTGCCTACGCAAATGCCTACCATTTCAAAATTAGTAAAAGACAGATCTAAAAATATTAAACACTTTAACATGCCCACGATCCTGCCTATGCATCTGCCTACAAAATGCCTACCATTTCAAACTTAGTAAAAGACACAGATATAAAAACATTAAACACTTTAACATGCCCAAAAAGGCAACATAATCAACCGAATACAAGAATTGTACCTAAACAATGTAAAAATCTCAATACTTGCTGAAAAAAAGGGCAATCCCACGATCTTGCCTACGCAACTGCCTACCATCAATATAGTACATTACACAAAAATTTGCCTACCCAAATTCCTACCATATTACACTGTAACACATCAAATTAGAAACAACCAATGTTCATCAGCCCGCACTTTCTATGATTTGATGTTACTTCTCACCGGGATGAGTTTCTTGCACGTTTTGCGAGTATGACCGGTGCCTTTACAATGCCCACACTTCCTTTTCATTTTTCGCTCGCCCTGGGACAATATCCTCGCTTTTCGTGGCCTACCGCTAGGAGGATGCATAATTGGAGGCAATACATTCAACTGGGATACTTCATCGGGGGTATTCCAGAAGTCCACGTGGCTTACAGGGAAGATGGCCTCTGCATATGCAGCTATTAGTGCTTCAGTTGTGTAAAATTGAGAGGCGAATTCGTACCTTGGCATTCCAACTTTCCTAGTTGCTGCTAGTGCATGTGCACATGGTAATTGATCCAACTGGAACACATTACATATGCACTTTCTTGCATTCAAATCGACCTCGACATTCCTATCACCATCAAGTACATAGTAGGTGTAGTAATGCGATGTTTGGACATCCATCCTCCTACTCTTTTCATCCCGCTCTCGAACAATTTTCTCAGCCCAATCTGTCAATGGATATTTCATCTTCACAACCACACTACGTCGATCTGTGTACCACGTCATCAACATCATTAAAATTGCATCCAAAATGGCCACCAGAGGGTATTCTCTAGCATCCCTGAGCACGGCATTAAGACTCTCCGCGATGTTGGTAGTCATGATGCTATACCGTCTACCCAAAAAATACACACGAGCCTATTGCTCCTTCTGAATATTTTCAGTCGTCAGGTAGTTATATATATTACTAGATACAAAATATATCTCATTCATGATATGTCGAAATTTGGATTCATTATATGTCTTAGCGGCACAATAGAGTAGAGCCGATACATCCACATCCTTAAATTTGGCAACAACATTCTGTCTTAGATGGTAGATGCAAATCCCATGGTGTGCATCTGGGAAAACTTTCTTAACGGCATTAGCAATAGACTGACGGCGGTCTGAGATAATAACCAAATTCTTATTCTCCGCCAACAAGTCATTTATCTTTTCAAGAAACCATTTCCATGAAGCATCATTCTCCGTGTCGACAATGGAAAATGCTAAAGGGTAAATTTGGTTGTTACCGTCCATACCGGTAGCCACTAATAACATACCTCAGTACTTCCCCTTTAGATGTGTACCATCCACGACCAATACGAGTCGAATACATGTCCAAAATCCACGTATACACACACCTAAAGCCATGAAACAATATTTGAAACAACCACCTTCATCAGCCTGAATATCGGTCATAGTACCGCGATTGACTTGTTGGACACGCTCCAAGTAAGCAACAAGTTGTTTGAACGAATCTTCAGGAGAACCTCTAACTAATTTAATTGCTTCTTCCTTTGCTCTCCATGCTTTGTCATAACTTATGTCCACATTGAATTTATCTTTTATTTCAGCAATAATAGCTAGAGGTGTGTATGAATGTGTGGGTTGTTTATATCTGTACATAATTGTCTCACCCAACACCTTACTCCTAGCCTACTGATTCTCATAGTTGTTCATTTCAATCGAACACTCATGACAATTTTTATATTTAACAACAACCCATAGATGCCCACCTCGCCGCCTAGTCACGAGTATCATCCATCCACAATTTTTATCCACACAACTGGCAACAAATCTAACTTTGTCTGACTTTTTAACGACGTGTTGTCTATTTTTCAACATACAAATTATTGCAAGTCGCCGACTGAATTCTTCTTTCGTACGGAAAACTTGACCAACCTGTAAAGCATCATCTACTTTTGAGATACGATTAAATCGCTTGTTTGATTGCTCATAGGCCCCACACCATTTGTGCCCGTTGACAGATTTCCTTTTGCATGATTGACTATCATGCCCAGTATGCCTACCTTCATCCCACTTTCCTGCCCACCATTCATATGCCCACTTTCATGCCCACCAGCATGCCTGCCCACCATTCTTATATCCACTTTCCTGCCCACCATATTACCTGAACTCCTGCCCACCATCTTCTTGCCAAACATCATGGCGATTTTTGGGTTGATGTTCATGCCTACTCTCTGGACGACTTTTGTGCCCACCCCCGAGTTTAGCATTTCCTTTTGCTGTTGCCTCAACACCACCACCACAACCACCACTACCACCACCACCACCACCACCATCTTCGTCACTTGACCTATCTACATCCTCCCAAAACAGAGGGTCATTCTCAAGGTCTTCAATAGTCATACATAAATATTCTTCAAAACCAGATGTTTCTTTGACAACCCCTTTGCCTTTATCGGTGTTATGCTCGGGGCGTGGTAGATCCTCTTGAACGATAGTTTCTTTTTCAACACCACCACCATCATTCTTTTCACATGTAATAGGCAAATCATCGCCACTTGATATATTTACATCCTCCCAAAACATAGCGTGATTCTCAAGATCTTCCATACCAAAATATGAAAATATACGAGATTTTCTTTTTGCAACGCTTTTGCGTTTATTGGTCCTACGCTTATTGGTCGTACGCACGGGACGTGGCAGATCCTCTTCAACGATAGGTTCTTTTTTAATTCGCAACAACTCCTGATTGCTACTAGCTGACTCAAAAGAGTGTTTTTTTTTCTTCTTTCCCTTCTTATCAAACAAACCAGAACAGACAAAGGCTTCTCGCTATTCATGTGAACAAGTAGTTTGACATCGTTATCATCGGTGACTGGACATGGTGGCAAGGGATCAACATGTTCATTGCCAAACCAACTGGTCAACTCTATTTCACCCTCATATGGATTGAATTTTGACAAAATAAAAGCTTTTCGCAATAATTCAGAGTACGTGAACTCTGAAGGGAAGAGAACGGTTTTGGATTGCTTCCCTGTAAACCTCCATCGGGATGTACTTATGTCATGTTCAGTTGGTTTTATACCATTGATTTGGGCTTCCTAGACTAGAGTTTTGTGTTGTTTTTGAGTTCTTTGAGTCGTTTTTGTTATATTTCATAGGTTATGTGTTAATTTCTGTTGTTCGAGTCATTTGAGTGGCCCAAACCATATTGTGAGCCAAATATATTGAGTCTAGAATCATAGTAATGAGTCGCATGTCAAAAGAAGCAAGGATGATCAAACAAGAAGGGGATTGATCTCAAGAAACGTCCAAACGCGTCTAGAATTTTCAGCACTGGTAGGGTTTAGTATTTTGGCCATAACTCTCTCCACAAAATTGATATTGAGCTGATTCAAGTGGCTACGGAAAGCTAAGATATAGGGCTACAACTATTATGAAGACACCCAAAGCAAATTCGGACGTTTAGATAGCGCCGCAGCGCCAAAAAGAGGCGCTGCAGCGCGAGCGTAAAAAGCAGCGGCGCCGCAGCGCCTGGGAGTGCACTACGGGCGCTGCAGCGCCCCCTCTTTGGCGCTGCAGCGCCGGGGTCAAAAATAGAGCAGCTAGGTTTTGTGTTTTGGCGCTGCAGCGCCCCTGGGCGGAAATTACTAGGTGACTCCTTCCATTTTCTTGGACTTTTGTGGGGCTATAAATACAAGTCTTGTGGTGTGAAATTAGGGATCTTGGACCCTTGGGCAGCCAACAAAACAGCTAGAAGACAATAGAGAAGGCTTGGAACATCTTGGGAAAGGCTTGAAGAAGAAGATTGAAGGCTTCTATCATCTAGAAATAGAGAAGATCCCTCAACTTTTGTTCTTGTTTTCTTGCTTTCTTCATATCTTGTAAGATGTATTGTTGTATTCCTATGGATTCATTTTCTTCAATCATGAGCTAAACTCTATAATTCTAGAGGGATGATGTAATCTATGTTTGAACTTATGTTTTGATATTGTGGTTTGTCAATCTAGATTTCCCAATTTATTTGTGCTATTTGGATCTATTTCTTCTAAATTACTTGATCAATAATTTAGAGTGTTTGGTGTATTTGATTTGACACTTGAGAGAGGTAATTGAATGCATGACCTTGAAATAGCATAACCTAGGATTTCATAGAATTGAGAGATTTGTGAATCCTTTGAAGTCATCAACCAAGATTCATAGTTTTTATTGAGATTTCGATTGGTGATTTTTATAGAGATATTGATTTCCCAATTGTGATCTAAAATCATTTGGCACTCGAGAGATGAAATGATTATTGTAGAAATCTTGACTTATAAATTGGTAATTGATGATTGATAAACCATATTGATAACATAAGGGATAACTAGATTCATCACACCTCTAGAATTCATTTAATCATTTGGATAAACTCATTGATATTTTCATATTCTTGATTTATTTTTGGTATTTTTAGTATAATAAACTCCATCAATTCTTGAATTTCTAAATAAAGTTAGACTACTATATTATAGTACTTAGCGATAATTCGATAATTATTCCATGTGGATTCGACAACCTTACTTCTCTATATTAAAACTTGACACCGTAGACTTGCGGTTAGAAAATCTCTAACATGTCACAATCCCAAACTCCATCCCATAAAAAAAATATGAACCCCTGCAGTAAATAAATAGATACAAAAGATCGGTTTTCTTCGTCCACCCACAATATTTGACATTCAATGTAACTGTCCACCCAAGTGCCCACACAAATACCCACCGAGTTGCCCACTACTAGTTCAGTTCACTTGTCCACCCACAAAATTTGACATTGAACGTGACTGCCCACACAAGTGTCTACGCAAATACCCACCCAAGTGCCCACCTCTGATTCAGTTCACTTGTCCACCCACAAAATTTGACATTGAACGTCACTGCCCACTCAAATACCCACCCAAGTGCCCACCTCCGGTTCAGTTCACTTGTCCACCCATAATATTTGATATTTAACATAACTTCCCACCCAACTGCTTACGGTTATGCCCACGTGTTTGCCCACCAATACAACTTGCAAAAAATCTAAACTCTTTAAATTATACCCATTCCAAAAATCGTGAAAAATTGGTTAATTGAACCATTTTGCGAAAATGAAAATTACTGCAATTACACGAAAGAACAATCAAAACTAACCTTTATTCATATTTTGAGGAAAGAAATGAGATTTATTGTCGAACCCAGGTCCTTTCGTCAATATTGCGCCTCCTTCGAACGCCTCGCCTCTACTAGGGTTCGTACTTTTGAAGAAGAAATCGTAAATCTTGCTCTCTTGCTCGAAAATCTAGTTTCTCCTTATCAAAAGCTTGCCTTCTTTATGAAACTAGGGTTCGTAATGGTGAAAGTGAATTCCCGCTAGCTGAAAAGTAATCTCCCGCTCTTGTGTTCACGTTTTTTCCTTTTTATTTTTTAATTTTCTAAGTTAGGAGTAAATTAGACATTTTAGGGGAGGAAAAGGGGTATATTTCATTAGTTAATAAAGTGGGGGTATTTTTCCTTAATTTTCCCTAATTTCCAATAAAAAATGGGCTCTTATCGCTCTCTTAGTTAAGTAAGAATAGGATACCCCATTACAAGTCTTTATTGCCTCCTAACTACGAGCTGTGTAATGTTCTATCTATTAATAGATCTTTACATTTGTGCCCGAAAACCATACTTTAAGTAAAAGTCAAAAAAATTAATAAACAAATAAATGAATAAAATTCTTCCCTCAAGTACTACAATAGAAGATAGATATAGAAACTCCTAACCCCCTAGCTTAGCTCATGGACGGTTAATAATGGATCATACTTGAGAAACCTCAATTATGACGAATATAACTCAAAATAAATGAGCATATAATAAAATCGCTGCAGCCTATACTCATTAAGTTGCATCAAATTATTCTTCTCAAGCCTATATAATAAACCATGGTTTATTATCCTTTTTCTCCAACAATTTTATCTCCATTTATAAAGATTTCAAAGCAATGCCTTTCATTAAGCCCAAAAAAGCCATGTCTAGTTCAAAACACCATCAGAATCACCTCAATGATCCACCCTTATACTTCGACGAACCTTCTAGTTTCCTAGCAAAAACAAATGCATCAAGCTCATACCATGAAAAAGTGATTTGTGATGCGTTTTCTGAAAAGTTGTTCGATGGAAGCTTTGTTGTGTACTTGTACTCATCAAAACCATATGATGAGTTTTATGTGTCAATGGTGGAGATGGTGATATCCAAGCTAGACCGTGATCTTACCGTCGATTGGGATTACATGGGAGAGCTTCTGCTTTGTTACTTGGAACTTAATGAGAAGAAAGTGCACAAGTATATACTACGAGCTTTTTTCGATGTGATGGAGGTTTTGAACATAGATTAATATGATCAAATGGGGAATAAGAGCTGGAGTGTGAATGAAAATGCTTGTAAATTTTGACAAGCAACCATTAGAATTATTACAGAAATTTGATGTATCAATATTTCTGAATAACATGTCCCATTTCTACTCCACAGCAGCACATATGGAGAGAAACAAACACATCTTGACAAAACTTCAAACATAAGAACATTAAGAAGTTGCCTTTTGTAGCAATGCAAGCAAAACTTTCATAAGTAGCCAACTATTTATGGGAGTGTTTGCAAACTCTAAAAAAAAGTGATTCTCAGCTTTTTAGATGGGAAAAATCCCTATATCATTAATGTTCAAGCTGGATAAAACTTGATTAGGCTAACATTGCTACTAATCACACTAACTCTGTCTTTGCATGCAAGCAGCACAACATAATTAGAGCTCACTACATCAAGGTTCAAAACAGAAAAGACAAGACTGAAGAGAACTGCTTTACAAATGTGTCTCAAAACTTTCTGTTCACCACATTGCCAAAACTCAATTCTCTCGTCAGTTGCAGCAAAACTTCTCTTCTCAGCATGACCATGTTTCAAAATCACCATTTCCGTCAAATAAAAAAAATCCGGATCATTTTCTAGAAGCTTCAGCTCGTGTCTCCTGCCGAGCTTTCATCTTCTGAATCAGGAACCACCACAGACTCGAGAGCAGTATTTACAGAAGGCCTTTGCCTCAACCTGTTCTTCAAACCTAAGCTCAAGCTTTCTGAGACAGTATGACCTGGAATTCCAGCTAGCCTCTCACTGAAGCGCAATCCCCTGGACCTGTGGCCGAAACGCATATTTTGTTCTTTGGAGTGAACTTTTTCCTGGTCGCTGTTGCCATTGTTGTTATCATCATCTTCGTTTTCACCATCATATTCATCATGACTGGAGTCATCAGAATTGTCTCTTTGTTGATGACTGTTTCTCTCAGCATCGCTTTCAGTTGATTTACCATCCATTGAAGTACTGTCAGAATTATTAGAGTCATTTGAGGTAGTTTCTATCCTTTTCGCATGCTGGCTCGGTTTCTCTTCCTGTCTTCGATCTTCACTAGTCTTCCTTTTGCTAAACCACAAAAAGATACAAACACGAGGCACAATCAAGTAACAAAAATAGAACTGAAGCCTGAAGGGAAAAAGAAATCACTAGAAATCCAATGCTGTTGCAAAACAGAAAAAATAGAATGATGACAATATAAGAGATCATGGAATTGATTTTCATTTTGACCAAAGACAATTCAAATTGTTACATGACAATTTCAGTCATTAGTATTGTGAAGAATAACGACCGGGTTCAACTATTACTTTTCCCCTGCATTTATTATCTATGCCCTAACCGAGAAAAGGTTTAATGACCAGCAAATCAACAATAAATTGAAAACGGAAGAAAGCCTAGCAATTCTCCAGGTCTATGCTACTTCCAGCCGTCTAAATCTCCTAGTTGATACCATTGCAACTATCTTTAGCGGGCCTAATAAGGAATTCAAATATATCAAAGCAGAAAGAAAGATCTAATAACATCTACTTTGAAATCAATTCAAGAAAAAGAGCTAACAAATAAATGAAACAAGCAGGAATAAGGAAAATGTAGGCAAGTAGACTATACTTTGCACATTGTATGGCCTCTGTAATGGCTTTGTCATAATCATCTGCAATATACAATAAGCAACCAGAGTCAGAAAATTGGGGGGAGAGAGAGAGAGAGAGAGAGAGAGAGAGAGAGAGAGAGAGAGGCATATCAGTTTGCTTTTCTACGTCTTTGAATCCTTTAACAGAGTTAGCTGAACTGTTGTCAGGAACATATTCAATCTGCCTCATTCTCGTTAATAAATTAAGTCTTCTTGACGTGTTGCTAAGGTTCCAAGTTTTGAGACTAGTACTTGAATAATCCACTTTAGAGTGACATAACACAGAGCAATGCTCATTCGCCAAGCATAACTCCAAAAAACATGTTAAATAACATTTCAATATCTGTACGATTTTATGAAGCATAACGTTTTGATTATAATGCATCATAAGCCTAAAATAAACTAATTTTCAGGATTTCATCATGGCCTCAATTTTTCCCCAATGTCACATGATCAGAAAGTACAGGCATTTGAATACTAAACTACCTACAACATCTGAGATATGAACATCCATAGTTCGTCCAAGCATGATGAGCATAGATAGTATATCAAGTATACAAGAAATCTATTCCTATACCAGGTTAAAGGCAACTTAGTTGATGCATAATAATTTATGCGCAAAGCATAAATGCTATTATAACCTCATCTACTATGCCTTTATGTGATCATCTTATATCATTTTATGGTAACTGTATCTATCAGTAATTCACTAGGAAGTCGTAGCGATGTGAAGTTGTAAGCACAAGTCTTTCTGTGTGCATAAAAGCATGTTTTATGCCCCACAATATGAAGAGAGAATTAGTGGAAAGACTTAGGATAACTAAAAGAATTATCATACCAAATCTATAATCAATACACTTTTGATTACGGCAAGATCGAGTTATTCGCGATTTTCGGAAACCATTCAGGAGCATCTGTTCTCTTTGCTGCCTGAGCTGTGCCCTCTGTTTCTTCTGTCAAAGGCAGTAATATAGAAACTTTGCCATTAAGTGAAGCCAACAAAAAATGGAAAAAGGAAAAAGTGTAGTCATGGAAAGAACTCAAATTTACTGACCTTCCATTGCTTTTCAAGAACCGGAATAACACCACTTTCAAGAGACTTACTGAGAGCAACCTCCCATTCAACTCCACTAGATGCAAATTCACTCTAGCATCAAACAAAAGCAGAGAATGAATGCAATCTGGCAACAAGGAACTTAAGTAACAAAACATGCTACATACCACAATTTTGTTGAACTCTTCAAGATTTGTTGCGAGGGTCTCCCATTCAGAAAAGATTGCTGGCACAGTACCCTTACCTCTGACTCGCTCATTTTCAAAAACGAGAACCTCTTTGTATAATCTGTGACCAATACTTTGATTTCCATCATACCTGTAACAAAGAGAATCATATTTACCACCATCGTTCACTTGCTCTTCAAACACAATCACTTAAAGAATTTACCAGAATGCAATTCCATTTTCATTGCCAGCAAGCTTGTCCTTTCGAAAATTAGAAACTTCAGTACCATTTTTCATTGCGTCGTTGATATAAGATACTGCATCGTATTGCTGCATAGGAAATCATACATCAGAACCATGACAAGGATATTTGAGAAACTAGGTAGTGAAAAATGTAGGTGGAATAATCAGAAAAATCTGAAGTCCATTATCAACTGGATAAAATAAGTCCACCTAGAGCTACAGTGAAAAGAATTCCTCCAACTAGTTTTGCAGAAAATATAGCAGCAGAAAAATGAATAGATATTAGCATACAAAAAGATAGGTTCTGGACATATACATCAGCTCGAACTTCGCAAAGAGCTTTAAGAATAAGAAGGCGAGTTGTTGGTTCAAGTTCGTTATAGATAGATATATCCTCCTGAAAAATTAAAAAGAAAAATGAAAAAGGAAGCCAAAACAAAAAGAAGAATAAATTTTTCAGTAATGATAAATAGCGACAACAGGAATTGCAATCAATTAAAATCAAGAAACACTATACCCTTTGCCTCCAGTTAAAGGAAACTCCCCAGTGGCAACCTGCAAAGCAAAATAAAGTGCATTAGCATATTTTGATATCCAAAAAGTATCAACTTCTCACAAATTTGACCTACCCAAGGCCACCACGTTGAGAGTGTCTTACTGAGAGTAATCATCCAATCATCAGACAACTTCAGTGTTTTGCTCTTTGGGAGAATTCCCTAGAAAAGAAAATCACGCATTAGCTACTTGCAGAAAAACCAATATGGCGTAATTAAATAATCAATAAGTTCATACCAGCATATATGACCCAGAAAAAGAAATATATAAAAAATCAGCTTTCATGAATGATTAAGAAATGTTTATCCACCTTAATCAAACTAACTTTAAGGAGCTGCTGCTGTAATAATTTGTTAACCAGAATCTTACTCCATTTCAAACATATGGTGTCACATAAAACGGTGTATATGAGTTAATTATCTCATATGAAAGTTGATTCCAAAAATTTTTAGACAGATACTTCAATTAAAACTATCTCAACAAATGTCCAATTGAAATTTGTCAAATACCATACGCACGATCTTCAACGCCATTCCAAGAAAAAAGTTAAAAATATCAACAAATTCTTGGCAACAATCACATAGAAAGATTTTTAAAAAACGAAAAACAATAACGAGCATGATGTAATTTACACGTTCATGTCACTTAAGAGATGAGAACAAAACCTTTAAAAGAGCTATATGAAGCTGAGCAAGTGTATTATTCTGCTCGATAAGTGCATTTTCTATATCCTCAGCCGATATCTTCAGATCACTCCCAATAACCGGCTCAAATACCTGTAAGTGCATTATACAGAACCATCAAATAACAGTATCAACGCAGATGCAGGAGAAAAAAAACCAATGATCCAAGTCAGAGAACTATGAATTTGTGGTGCCTAGTCTACCAATAAGACAAATGTAATACACAGATATATCTGTAATTATGTATATTATTCAAACATTACGAAAAAATATACTGTTTGACCATTTTACCTTTTAGGACTATTCTATTTACAAAGCAAGCAAAGTTACAAGTACATTTTATATGGATCATGACTCTGCCAGTTCCCAATATAGGGTTGAGTCAATCTCCAACCCTTAATTCCCGTAAATATTGTTAATTGTGATTATTTAAGATGACACCACTTGATCAAAATTCATGTATTCTGGACATGACCCAGTGCCCATAAATGCCCAACGCGCGCTACGATAAACGGGTAATGTAACTTTGATATTCCATGTAATTATTTACACTTAGCTTTAATTCTTTCTCGAACTCTACTTGAATTAAGCATATGAGAGTTTTAGTCTCCAGAGAGCCTACTGAATATTTACGGGCAGGTAAACTTCAAATTGATGATCATATCCGGCCCAAGCTTGTAACCGTGCTAGACCCCGAATGAAGCAACATCAAGAAGTATTGATTTTTTTTTTTTAACGATTGAATTATTCTAGCGAATCTTCATATTATAACAAAGGATAATCGAGACTCTATCGTCACAGTCCATGCTGCGAGTTTGTACCTTTGCCTAGCTACATAACAAATAGATAGAGGTGATGATCTAGTATCCACCACAAAAGCATTGTATAAACCCTTCGAGACTATGATACAACAAAAGAAACAGTTTTGAAACGACGCTGGCTTTTCAACGAAATGCATTGGCTGGAAAAAAAAAATGAAATCACCGGACCAAATCATGAAAAGTAAAAGAAAGGAGTGGTTTTACGTGGAGGAAGTTGAGAACTGATGCTAACTCCCATCGCTGACGGAGCTTTTCACGGACAGACTGAACATCCGTCGTCTCCGCCGACAATGATTCTGATATTTTCATTACGTCATCGTTTAGCACAGTTACGCCCACCGCCACCGGACGTCGGCGAGCTTCGGCCATGGTTCTGAGAAGAACCAGTTTTCTGCAGAGAAAAAATTACAAGGAAATATAACTGTGTATTAATTGGGGGGAATTTCAAGGGTTAAATGTGAACTTTTGGCGCTTTCCCGCCTAAATTCATTATCCTTTTCTTTTTTGAGTACAATTCATTGTCCTTTTTAGAGCACTGTGATTTCTTTTCTTTTTTTTTCTTTTTCTTTTTTACGTTTTTCTTTAAAAAAAAACACAATTATGCGGGATTTGTGTTAATTTTATTAAACTTGAGCTCTTTTTTTGTATTTTGTCTTGTCAAAATAACGTAAAGTTTTAATTTGTAATTACATTGTTGCTATCATTTTCACTTTAACTTTTTACAAATTAATTGTATATTGTAATGTTTGATATTTAATTTTTTGGCGTTTGAAAAATCACTTAGTTATTTGTGTTAATTTTATTAATTAAATTATCCAATAAATATTATTCTTTTAGATTCTATAGATAGATTATTTAGATTGTATAGATAGAATCTTTGATTTTTTTATTATTATTTACCTTTTAGATTGTAATAAACTGTATGGATAAAATCTTTGATTTAAGAAAAAAAAAATAGATTGTACAAATAGAATGCTTGATTTTTGGATTAATTGTTGTATTTTAGATTATATGAAAAATATAAGGTTGACAAATGGAAAAAATATAAAGCCATCATTTGAAATTGAGAAAATAAGAAATCAACACATATCTCATAATAATGAGACCATGGCCTCTGTTATTTTTTTTATTTTGTATATAGAGTTGATTCATCGTTTTAGGGCTCTGAATGGGCTGGATTTCGGCCCAGAATCCAGTCTAATTTGGGCTAGGTGAAGACGGTCTAATGCAGTGATATTGGGTCATTTGTTTGGATCTTCATAGTGATTAGACCATCGAGATAGGATTCCCAGCCCATCGTACTTTGCATAGTTTTTTCCAATATTTCGAAATTTGCCGCCTCAAATCTCAACAATTATATTCGTAGGAATGGCAATGAGACGGGTCCAATCCCGACTCCGTATTAAATGGGCGGGTCTAAACCCGATCAAATGGGTCTTGGGGCGGGTCCCAGACCCGCTTTTAAAAATCGTCGGGTCCAGGGCGAGTAACGGGTCTAACTAGACCTACCCCGCATATAAATTTTCAATATAAATATTGCTTGACAAATATAGTGCTAAGTTGAGTTTTTTAAGTATAAATTTAAGTAGTCAACCAGAGTTTTGAAGCTAATTTTCAATTACAAACCTAACTCTCTATTTTCCTTGACAAATACAGTGCTAAGTTGAGTTTTTTAATTGTGAAATGTTACATGTTGATGATTAATAAGTTATTACTATTGGGACTTTTAACACAAGACTCTAAAAAATCCAGTTTTAGATTAGAATCTTATAATAATAATTCGATGAGATTGTCCATGCCCAAGAATGAATTGTACTGAATTAGTCGAAATTCATTTTTAGATGGGTCCCGAGTTCAAGGCTGGGCGGGGCGGGGCCTGAGACAGGGTGGGGTGAGGCGGGTCCCGGGTCTAACCAAACCCGTCATAGACCCGCACCATTGATATCTCTAATTACACATTCTATAGTTTATTTGAAAACTACTACCATTTCCGGATTCCCTTTAAAAAAAAGAAAACAAAACTACTATCGTTTCATTCTTCAAAGGGCTTTGCATCCATAATATTAATTGGAGCACTTTAAAATCGAGTTTCACCTTTATCCTACATTAAATATGGGAATATCTCAATCTTGATAATATATACATACATGTCTTTAGCATTCCCAAGAACTCTCTAATTAAAAAATACTCTTTTATTTTAGAAAGACATACATAAAAAATCATCTCCAACAACTTTTTTATTTTAATTTTTAAATTCAAAGAATGAGTTTACACTCTCCAGATTTTGAGAGCCAAAACAATCTCTATAAATAATTATATTAGATGATCAATTATTTCCAATATCCTATTTGTTGTTTTCTTGCACTTTTAATGACCATTTTGAAAGGTAAGTTCTAGAAACCACACAAATTTTGAAATAAAGAGCCAAATATAAAGAGTATGTTGGAAAATGTAAAAATATTATTCTTTAAATTTAAAGATGCTCTTTAAGTTTGAAGAGTCTTTTGGAGATGCTCTTAGATAATTATGTATGTCATGTTTTTAAATGCTAGGGCATATATTTTGTGTACGCCTAAATAATTTCCTAAAACTAAAGGATTGGATTTGATTTGTTTTGCCTTTCTAGACTTATGGTAAGATTAGCTTGTAAATAGATTAGGAAAGATTTCATATTGATATGGTAGGGATATATTAAGATTCATTGATATTTATCTTATTTCGTAACATAAGTTATATACTCTTCATATATTTGTATATATATTCTTTCCATATTTATTAGGACTCCTTGATAGTCTTTGACGCCTATAAAAGAGAGGAGGACGTGCTCATTCATTACACCAGAGATATGAAAGATACACAAGATAGTTGAAAGAGTTTAGAGCTATTCAAGCATAAGGAGCTTCACTGTGTTGAATGCGATCTCGGATGTGACTACATCATGCAATAACATTCAATCTACCGTTGTGTTTGTTAGCTTATTGTCATTCATAGTTCTTAGTATTGTGATAAACGAAGTCCATACACATCTATTGTTGGATGAGTTATATTACATAGATCATATTCATTCTAGATAGGAGTTTCATTGATTTTCTACTAGTTGTTTTTAGCATTTTTTTTATATGGAAACAAATGATTTTACTAGTGGAAAGTTTCATCATATTGGCACGTCTACAAACTAGTTTGCTTGTAGATAATTTTTTTACAACTTGTGTCTTGTTTCTATTTACTTTATTCTGCTGCATGTGATTGTGAATGTGATCACATCTGCAATCACATCTACACTCTGCGAAACTTTTGAAATATTTACGTGCTATAATTCTTTCAATTAACATCTAGAGCCGACACTTAACGATACTAAGTGTTGATCATGTGTATTTGTTAGCATGGATATTCCTAGTGTCCCTACTTTTCGTCACTCAGTTGAAAATCAGAAAAAGTTTGATAACAAAACTCTTGATTCTGTCAGTGTAAGGCTTGTTTTGGATATGGTCATTATGTTGAAAAATGCGCAAATATTTTTTTGAGAAAGAGAATGAGTTTGAGTGTCACCTTAAGTGACAATGAATCTGACGATGAGAATGTTGTCCAGAAAGAAGTTCACACTGTACTCACTACTTTTGTGAAATAAAGAAATCTTTGCAGATTAATCCTTTAGGTATTGCTCGGGATGCGGCCAGAGATGTGATCACACCTACTTCGATCACATCTAAGGTCACATCTGAAGAACAGTCTACTTTGACTACATCTAACATTTGTTGTTTCAATTCTACCTTTGTTTTTGATGATGTTAAACAGGAGACGATTCTGATGATGAAGGATTGGAAGAAACATACAAGAAATTGTATAAGGATAATTGGCTCAAAAGGATTCAACTAAATGAATTCCTCAGAAAGGAGAATGATCAGCTCATGAAAGAAAGGGATGAATAGAAGGAAGTAATTACCCGATTGGAAGCTGCCCTAATGAAACGAGATATTGAGTTTGAAAAGGTAAATTCTAAAATGGAAGAATCCCTTGAAACTTTGAAGAAGGTCAATTCGGGAAAATCAAAATTGGATGATATTCTTTCTTTGGGTAGTGATAATAAAACTGGTCTTGATTATAAAACTCTTGTGTTTGTTAAGGCTAAAGAAAATGGAGAATCTCATATTCCTCCAACAATAAAAAGAGTTTTTCACAGAAGTCTAAACCACGTAAACGCCACTTTATTTGTCATGCTCCTGGATACATTACGTCGTTTTGTTACAAAATGAAATCAGATTTAACCAGCAGAAATTCTGGAGGTCAGATGTCATCCAAAATGGGGTAATTTAACGGAATATAGTGTTTGTAGAAAATTCTTGCACATGTGTAGTGGATTTTAGCCGGCCTATTTTTTTAAGTCTAGGCGCTATTGCGAATAACGCCCAAATACCAGGCGCTCATCGCAATAGCGCCCAACATTTTTTTTCTTTAGTTTTGGGCGCTAGTTTGACTAGGGCCCAAGTTAGTGTTAGTTTTTTTTTTTATTTTTGAATTTTATTTATTTAATAATTAATTAATTTATGAAATTTTAACAAAAAATGATTAAAATCATTCGATTAAATATCTGGAATCGAATCATAGAAAAATAAATCTACGTCTCGAACCATACCGAAAGTTCGGGATGGAGATTTGATTCTAATTGGACGATACGGTATGGTTCGGGGCAGAGATTAGCCATACATAAAGCATAGAAATTTGAAAAAAAAAAAGAAATCAATATAAAAATCACCAAACGGATATACTTATAGTCTTTTTTTAGTGTAGTCTCAAAATAAAAACTAAAACCATAACTAGGTAACACAATTCTATATTCTAAACTTAATAATCTCTATAAAATAATAATATTATATTATTTAGGCAATTGTCCTTCTATTGACTTAGAATAATTATAATTAGCTAATAATTTTCTTAAATTAATATGAAATAAAAACTTGTATAAATATATAATCTCGATATCTCCTACTTAAACAATCCCGAAATTTTGGTATGGTTCGGGATGTAGATTTTTTTATATGGTTCGATTCTAGAGATTTAATAGAATAATTTTAATTCTTTTTTGTTAAAATTTCATAAATTAATTAATTATTAAATACATAAAAATCAAAAACTCAAAAAAAAAACTAACTTGGGCGCTAGTCAAACTAGCGCCCAAAACTAAAGGAAAAAAATAAAAAAAAAATGTTGGGCGCTATTACAATTAGCGCCTGGTATTTGGGCGCTATTAGCAATAACGCCTACACTTAAAAAAATAAGTCGACTTAAATCCACTACACATTTGTAAAATTTCCCACAAACACTATATTCTGTTAAATTACCCTCCAAAATATTACGACATCCTCGTAATCACATTTCAAATTCTTAAATTTATGGGTTAAGAAATATGATGTTAAATGTCATGTTATCTATACTTCTTTGAGATCTATTGCGGATGTTGACGACACATGATGGGTACTTTGGAGTATTTAACTGATTATAAAAAGCATGATGGTGGCAATGTAACCTTTGGAGGTGGATCTAAAAGAAAATTGTTGGAAAGAGGACTTAAATATTGGTTGCCTAATTAGGCTACTGAATGTGTACATGTGGATGGTCTAAATGCTAATCTCATTAGTATTAGCCAATTGTGTAATGATAACCTCTATGTTATATTCAACAAAAATTCTTATGAGGTTTTTAATGAATCTAACATGTGTGTTTTTGTTGGTTTAAGATCATCTGATAACTGCTATCAATATGGTAATGAAAAATGTGTCACAATGCACACACAAATGAATCTGGCCTATGGCAACAAAACATTAGGTCATCTGAGTTTTACTAAAATAAAGGATCTTGTAAATTTTGAAGTTGTTCGTGGTTTACCCAAATTTTGCATGAAGAATGTTAATGTGTGTAGAAGTTGTCAAAATGGTAAACAAAGCAGAGTGTCACACCAAATGTTATCACATTTCAATACCACATGATGTCTTGAATTACTTCATATGGACAATTATGGGTCCAATTGAAGTTAAAAGTATTGGTGGAAGGAAATACTCTTTTGTGATTGTTAATGATTTTTCTCGTTTTATTTAAATCTATTTTTTACGTGAGAAATCTGAAACATTTGAAGTATTTAGAAGTTGGTATAGAACATTTGTAATTTGTGTGGTCTAGCAGTTGTTAGAATTAGTTCGGATCATGGTAATGAATTTGTGAACTATTGTTTCTCGTCTTTCTGTGATAAAAAGGAGATTTCTCATGATTTTTTCACACCTAAAACTCCACAATATAATCGAGTGGCAGAGAGGAAAAATCGTATATTAAAAGAGATAGCCTGTGTCATGTTGAGTTCTAAAAGACTTTCAAAAAAGTTTGGGCAGAAGCTCTAAATACTGCATGTCATATTGCCAATCATGTATATTTAAGGCCTGGAAGTTTGATGACCCCTTATGAAATTCTTTTGGGAAAGAAGTCGACCCTCAAATACTTTCACGTCTTTGGTTGTATTTGTTATGTCCTAAATGATCGTGATAACATTGCTAAATTTGGCTCTAAAGGTGACATAAGTCTTTTCTTAGGCTACTCTTCTAATAGCCATGCATATTGAGTATTTAATCTTCGGACAAAAACAATAATGGAATATGTAAATCTTGTATTCGATGATCTTTTTAGTCTTTCAGGAACCATGAAAGAAGACACATGTGATGACTTGATGGAAATGTCATGGGCTCAACAGTCACAGTCTGTACCAGATGTTATACCGAATGATACAACATCTGCAACCACATCTTCGCAGCCTGAATCAACTACTGATACAGATGTCGTAAGAGATGTTGTCCTAGATGTTGTAAAAGATGTTGTCCCAGATGTCATAACATCTGCTGCCACATATGGATCTGCAGATAATAGAACTAATTTTGACCCTTATATTGAAGCAAACTTGGAAGGACATGATTTAATCACCAATGAAAAATGAGATCCCTCAAGCAGAATTCAAAAGAATCATCCAATCTCTCAAGTCATAAGTGATGTATCTGAAGGCATAAGAACTAGAAGGAAAGAAATGGTAAACTATCGAGATATGGTAAGACTAGTGTGTTTGTCTTCTACTTATTCAATGATAAGAACCTCTTGTTGTGTAACTTTTTCTGAGCCTAAAAATGTGTTTGATGTTTTGAAAGATAATTTTTGGAATAATTCTTTGCATGTCACGCCCTAGACGGGACGCGACGACGATCAATCTCTTAAATACAAATGAACCAACAGTCTAGACGAATATCAATGCGAACCCAAATGAAAAGCAGTCTAAAAATGGAAATAAAATAAAATAAGTAAAGTACAATGTCCAAATCTTAAACGTCAAAGGGTCCTACGCCCTTAATTACAATCAAAGAGAGAAAAGAGTAGCAGGGTAAACGTAAGTCCAACATCAGTAAAAGTACATGAAATAAGAACAATCATCAGTAAAAAAAGTGCAAGATCGACAGGCAGAGTGAGGATCATCAATCTGTGGCCGGTTCGACATCTTCAACATAGTCCCCATCTAAAGGTTTAGAAAACAAGAGGGGATGAGACAGAAATCTCAGTGGATGGGGTGATCGTGTGCAAGTGTGGCAATATATAGTTAATGCAAGAAACAGTTGTATGAAAACGCGTGAGATATGATGCATGGATTCACACACAGTCCGCAAGCGTCGTGATAAAATATTTAAGTAATATACTTATACAGTTTAAGAAAACAGTTCGTGGTCACACAAGCACTATGTGATTCAGGCAAGACAGGTAGGATTGCGTACGGAATGTAACGCCAATCCTATGCAAGACAAATAATGGTTGCGTACGGATTTGTAGCACCAACCAATGCAATACAAGTAGCGGTAGCGTACGGATTTGTAGCGCCAACCAATGCAATACAAGTAGCGGTTGCGTACGGATTTGTAGCGCCAACCAAACGGGTCTGATTAACTCCGGAATCATGGATCAAAACGATTCTTCATTCTTCCTTGTAACTCCCGAGCAAGATGGTCCAAGACCTGTCACCTTATCGCTCCATAGGCAAAGACAAAATCTACACTGGAGCTAGCAAGGCTCGAATTTGTCATAATCATGATTATACCTCAAGTAGTAGACCCGCTTCCCTTGGACAAACTCCATCCCTTAGTTGCGGGATTAGGACGATGGGGCCGGGGTCGGAAGAGTGGAATAGCAGCCGAGCTGCCCGGTTCCATCCCCGACGTATCCATTCCAACTGTGAGCTCGACACACCAAGTTGAATCAGGCAAGAAAGTAAACACAAGTTCGTAGTCAAAGCAATCAGTATTATTGATTTAGGGAAGTAGTTTAGGAAAATTTTTGAAAAACGCGAGTGGCAATTATGGCGTTGGTGGAGCTATTTGGATGAAGGCGATTATCGGAAGGATAAGCAATCTTCGATATCTTGAAAGATTAGGTGGACATAAGTCCCATTATAGATTTGAAATCGCAAGACGAGGAAGTCGCTCCGCAATCGGGTATTAACCTGTCAAGACGATCCGATAAGTCAAGGGGGTTTTGAGAAAATAAAATATTTTAATTAATAATTAAAGTCAGAGAGTCCAGGGTGTTTTAGTAAAAAGAAAATAATTTGAGTTAGGTCCTTGATAAAAGAAAATTTGCAATTAGCCCCGTTTTGTAAAAACCAATACTTTTGGGTTAAAAATTGAATAAATAAATATCCCGACCTTGAAAAATTATGAGGCCAGTTCCTAAAATCTCTAAATTTTTCATAATTTCAGGTTTTTAAAGTTTTGAGGTCGAGTTTTTATAAAATTCTCACATTGGCCCCAAATTTGTTAAAATTGTCATTTTGGGCCTTAAGTTTAAAATAATCGGAACTCACAAACCGGAAGGGATTTTACTGTGATTCCAGTTGGAAAATGTCACTAAGGTTAGTAGGATATTGGGACAAAAGCAGTTTTTAAAAGAAATAAGTGTAGGTCCCTTAACTTTTGAAAATCTCATTTTTGTCCCATTTTGAAATAATTGCCTTTAAGGCTTTTAGGGGTCCAATTGTTATGAAATTTGAACCTTTGGTCCAAAATATAATTAAGTTATAGTTAAATTAGTATTTCCAGGTGCATGGGCTACATAAGTCCTGGAAATTTCATTTGGGTCCTCAAGTTTAATCTTTTACACTTTAGTCCCTCAGTTTTAGTAAAATTACTTTCCAAGCTCTAAACACTTGGATTTTTGGAATACATTTAAAATATGTCATTTCCAGTCCCTTAAGAGTTAAAATTTTAAATTTGAAAATTAAGGTCTGGTACAGTTTCAAAAATTACAAAGTAGCCCTCAAACTTCTAAAATTTTACAATCTAGTCCTTGGGCTTTTAAAGGTTGATTTTATTTATCTTAAAACTCTTAAAACTTTATTAAAATGTCCAAAAGTCATTTTTGAACCTGACTACAGTCCCAAAATTCAAAATTTGCAGAGGGGTTCCTTAAGTTTTATTTTCATGCAATTTAGTCCACCAACTTTCTATTTTTGCATTTTTAAGTCCAAAATTGAAAT
This sequence comes from Rehmannia glutinosa, assembly GCA_016081115.2. Classification (NCBI taxonomy): domain Eukaryota; kingdom Viridiplantae; phylum Streptophyta; class Magnoliopsida; order Lamiales; family Orobanchaceae; genus Rehmannia; species Rehmannia glutinosa. Next base: position 72,155 of record JABTTQ020003168.1, read on the forward strand.
TTAATCAATTATGATCGACTTGTCCAGGTTATAAGTCATCCAAAACATGGATTTCAAAGATCATACACATGCATGTCCAATTCATACAAGAATTCATCACATAGAACATTAAATTGTACATGCATGCACCTAAAGTTCAATAAATAGCAATTTTGAGCAACACTTGAGGAATTTCATGACTTGATACATAAAATTGACATGCAATACATAAATTATATATCTCAAGTGCTCATGAGCAAAACTCTACATGCATTTTAACAAAAGTACCTAGAAGTTGAAAGAATTTTTCCACCCACCTTAAAATTGGAAAGTTGTGAAATAAAAGGATAAATTTCACAACTTTGGATGAGGTCACTCAGGTCAGACCCTAAGTCAAGAAATATCAAAAATTTGGAGTTAGAAAAATGAGAGAAAAATTAAGGAGAAAAAGAAGGAGATAAGAAAATTGGAAAGACTACACTTTATCTTGTGTAGTAGGTGATTTGGAACTAGTTGAAGCTTCAAATTTTGGATTTTTGGTTCACTTCCAAAATCACTTAAAGTCAACCCCTATTACTCAAAAATGAAAAAAGGGTGTTAAAATTGAAGAAAAAATAGAAGGAAGAAGGAAAATACACTAGAGTTTACTATCTTACCTTATAGCCTAAATCTTCAAAATTTTCTTCAAGTCTTGAAATCCTCTTCCAGGTGATGTCAAGCTCTAGTCTTCAAAGTCTTCTAAATGTACCTCCAAAATCAAATTTGAGCTTAAGTTAAGAAGTAAAAAGAGATAAGCTAGATGATGTCAAGATAAATTGAAGAACAAAATTCTTACTTTTGGAGGTGTAGGTTTCGAATTTTTGAAGTAGAAATGAATGATTTCTTGTATATTTTGGTTAAGTGTTAAGAAGAAGAAGATGAAGAAAAGAGTAGAGAGAGGTAGGAAGATTTTAGAGAGAAGTAGGAGGATTGCTCACAAGAAAGAGGGAGGAGTTGGTGAAAATTAACAAATTCTTGCACAAAAATGGCCATATGGCCGATCACACTCAAGAGAGGGAGAGGGCAATTTTTGTTTTGTGCCAAGTCTTCCAAATTGTCTCTTGCATGGAGACAATTTGGTAGTCAAAGGTATGGGTCAAATTGGAATGTTGAGAGGAATAAATATAATGTTGGGAAGAATAGAATATGTTGGGGAATTTAATGATATAAAATTGAGGTATAAGATAATGTGTATAATATTTGAATTAATGGTATAATTATACACAAGATGACTAATATAAGGTATAAGTGTACAAGAGTTGGATGATATTTCTACACCAAAAATCTCATCATTGCCGTCCACCTAGGGTCAAGTTGGTAATTCCATATATTTTTTTTGTCCCAAATTTGATGATAATAGTTGAATAATATCAAACTCCAAAATAATTAGTGATTTCCTTGATCACTTATAAGTCTCATGATCACTTATACTAAATCAAATTCTTAATTCTATAAGGTAAAAGTCTCTAAAATAAATAGTCTCTTAAAATTCTAAGGTGACTAATAAATACAAAAATAGTAATAATGATCAATCAAGTGATCATAAATGCAAAATAGAATTAATAAATGATCATGATCACAAGTAAAAAAAAATTTAAATACGAAATATATTTATTATTAATATTTACCCATCAAAGTGACGCGGTAAAATAGTCAAAATAGTACAAGCCAAAAATACCAATCAAGCAATTAATTAAATTATAAAATTATTTTGAAATATATAAATTTTAAATTTCAAATTTTTTTTAAAATAAAAATAAATATATTATGCTAAAAGAGTTTTATTAGCTAGTCGCTCAAGAACAAGTTGAACCGATTAAAAGCCCGCGTTAAAAGTTAAAAGAAATCGACAATGGTTAAAGAAGTGAAAATAAGTGTTATTAACAAACACCATAAAATAAAAATAATTTCAAGTACAAATTAGTTAAATCAAGTAATAAGTAAGTTAACAAAATCAAGTATGAGACACTTGTTATTTCAATATAAAAGTTGTATTTTTGTATAAGGTAAATCTCAAGTACTATTGTTTCGAAAATATAATGTTTACTAAATGATCTTTCAAGACAAATGTATTGTATTTTTAAAATACTAATTTAGTAGTAGATAGTTTTCAAAGATCATTAAGATGAAATAGATAACCGATGCTAAATCCATTATCATAATATGAATCGCAAAATAAATAGTAAATATAAAAATAAATTATCAGAATATTTAATACTATATCGGAAAAAAAATAATAATACCCGCGATCGCGTCGTCTACGATTGAAAATTCCGGGGTCTCACATCCTCCCATCCTTAAAGGAATTTGGTCCCCAAATTCTCTTCTAAAATAATTCCTTTCAAATTCTTGATGAGATTCATACTTATTGTATCTATTCATGAAGGATCTATCCCATCCTCAATATCAAAACTTAGGCGGCCTAGAGGCGCTTATATTCGATCCAAGTTTCCATCAGTCAATTTCCAATAATCATTCTGCAAAAATACCTCTAACAACCTTAGTGGTACTCAAAATTTCTTGTCATCACCTTGTAATAGACACTATTCATAGTACCCTATTCATGTAATCCGTAACATTTGCACCACGATTCGATTATCACTTAACCAATCATTTCTACTCCACATATCAGTCTAATGTACTATTCCCATAATTATTATCTCGAAACATACTTCTCATAATCCAATCCCGAATATATCCTTGCTTGTCACAGCTAGTCAATATTTCATTTACCTACGAAAGTGATACTCATTATAATAGAGTCGATTTAACTAAATAGTCGACACCTATTCATATCGTCGTATATTTTCTCGAGCAATTGATAGTAGATTTCATCGCAAAAAGTGCAAGATCAACCCAAAATCTCCACCCATCAACATATAATAGTCGAGACCTCAACAATCTTTAGTAAGTCATTTCCAAAGGTAATCATAGGAGTTGATCATACTAAAATCCTGATAGCAATTTAAATTTCCCATATCCATAAGGACTTTCATTATTCCAGATAAAGTCACGCTTCTTAAATACCTCATATAAATTATGAGTGTCCATTCTATCATTAGTTAATCAATCCTTAAATAATCGACAACTAAGTCACAGTTAACAAACTTAATTAATCAACCAATTCAAATATCAGATAAGTGTCTGAATCACAATAATAGTCACAATAATCCTAGATAATCATCATCCAAAAATAGTTAGTAACTCAGACATTATAACTTACAAAATACTATGGCGACATCCATTCGAGGTCTTATAATATTCACATCCTTAACGTATTTTATCCGTGATATCCAAAAACACATGTCAAATTTCCTTACTTAAGCTTATACAAATATTTGGGAATAAATAACGCAATGGCACTACCATCGGTAAATCATAGTCAGTGATTCCCACACTATCATTCTCCAAAGTAATATCATTAGGCATCTAGATTCCATAAAGTGTCCTATAATCAAATCATATAGTGTTAAGTGATAACTTTATATCCTTCAAGTCTCATCATATCGGAGCATTATAACTTCCAAATTAAGAAATTTCTAAATCACCTAACGCCCAAACCGAGAAATATCTGGAATTTTAACACTATGGAAACCCAAAAGAGTTCAAATAGTCGTCCAAGATTCAACTTAGGCCATCTAGTAGTGGTACCCAATCCAAGGCAGAGGAACCTATCCTGGGTTAGCTCGGTGTAAGTTTCCATTTTACTAGCCGAGCTCTGATACCATAACTGTCACACCCCAGACGGGATGCGACGACGATCAACCACTTAAATACAAATGAACCAACAGTCTAGACGAATATCAATGCAAACCCAAATGAAACAGAGTCTAAAGCAGCGGAAATAAAATAAGTAAAGTACAATGTCCAAATCTTAAACGTCAAAGGGTCATACGCCCTTAAATTATAGTCAAAGAGAGAAAAGAGTAGCAGGATAAACGAAAGTCCAACATCAGTAAAAGTACATGAAATAAGAACAATCATCAGTAAAAAGGTGCAAGATCGACAGGCAGGGCGAGGGTCATCAATCTGTGGCCAGTTCGACATCTTCAACATAGTCCCCATCTAAAGGTTTAGAAGACAGGAGGGGATGAGACAGAAATCTCAGTGGATGGGGTGATCGTGTGCAAGTGTAGCAATATATAGTTAATGCGAGAAACTTGATTGTATGAAAACGCGTGAGATATGATGCATGAATTCACACACGATCGCAAAGCGTCGTGATAAAATATTTAAGTAATATACTTATACGATTTAAGAAAACGATTCGTGGTCACACAAGCACTATGTGATTCAAGTAAGACAGGTAGGATTGCGCACGGAATGTAACACCACCAACCCTATGTAAGACAAATAATGGTTGCGATTTGTAGCGCCAACCAATGCAATACGGATTTGCGGTTTGCGTGCGGTTTGTAGCGCCAACCAAAGCGGGTCCGATTAACTCTAGAATCGTGTGGATCGGGCAGCGATTCCTTCGTTCTTCCTTGTAACTCCCCGAGCAAGATGGTCCAAGACTGTCACCTTATCGCTCCATAGGCAAAGACAAAATCCACACCTTTGGAGCAAAGGCTCGAATTTGTCATAATCATGATTATACCTCAAGTACTACGACCCGCTTCCCTTGGACAAACTCCGTCCCTCGATTTGCGGGATTAGGATGATGGGGCCGGAAGAGTGGAATAGCAGCCAAGCTACCCGGTTCTATCCCCGACGTATCCATTCCTACTGTGAGATCGACACACCAAGTTGACTCAGGCAAGAAAGTAAACACAAGTTCAGGTAGTCAACCAGACAATCGAGTATTATTGATTTAGGGAAGTAGTTCAGGAAAATTTTTGAAAAACGCGAGTGGCAATTATGGCGTTGGTGGAGCTATTTGGATGAAGACGATTATCGGAAGGATAAGCAATCTTCGATATCTTGAAAGATTAGGTGGACATAAGTCCCGTTATAGATTCGAAATCGTAAGACGAGGAAGTCGCTCCGCGATCGGGTATTAACCGGTCAAGATGATCCGATAAGTCAAGGGGGTTTTGAGAAAATAAAATATTTTAATTAATAATTAAAGTCAGAGAGTCCAGGACTGTTTTAGTAAAAGGAAAAGAATTTGAGTTAGGTCCTTGATAAAAGAAAATTTGCAATTAGCCCCGTTTTGTAAAAACCAATACTTTTGGGTTAAAAATTGAATAAATAAATATCACAACCTTGAAAAATTATGAGGTCAGTTCCTAAAATCTCTAAATTTTTCAGAGTTTCAGGTATTTAAATTTTTGAGGTCGAGGTTTTATAAAATTCTCACATTTGCCCCAAATTTGTTAAAATTGTCATTTTGGGCTTTAAGTTTAAAATAATCGGAACTCACAAACCGGAAGGGCTTTTACTGTGATTCCAGTTGGAAAATGTCACTAAGTTTAGTAGGATATTGGGACAAAAGCAGTTTTTAATAGAAATAAGTGTAGGTCCCTTAACTTTTGAAAATCTCATTTTTGTCCAATTTTAAAATAATTGCCTTTAAGGCTTTTAGGGGTCCAATTGTTATGAAATTTGAACCTTGGGTCCAAAATATAATTAAGTTATAGTTAAATTAGTATTTCCAGGTGCATGGGCTGCATAAGTCCTGGAAATTTCATTTGGGTCCTCAAGTTTAATCTTTTACACTTTAGTCCCTCAATTTTAGTAAAATTACTTTCCAAGCTCTAAACACTTGGATTTTTGAAATACATTTAAAATATGTCATTTCCAGTCCCTTAAGAGTTAAAATTTTAAATTTTAAAATTAAGGTCTGGTACAGTTTCAAAACTTACAAAGTAGCCCTCAAACTTCTAAAATTTTACAATCTAGTCCTTGGGCTTTTAAAGGTTGATTTTATTAATCTTAAAACTCTTAAAACTTTATTAAAATGTCCAAAAGTCATTTTTGAACCTGAGTACAGTCCCAAAATTCGAAATTTGCAGAGGGGTCCTTTAAGTTTTATTTTCTTGCAATTTAGTCCACCAACTTTCCATTTTTACATTTTTAAGTCCAAAATTGAAATTTAATCAATTATGCTCGAATTGTCCAGGTTATAAGTCATCCAAAACATGGATTTCAAAGATCATACACATGCATGTCCAATTCATACAAGAATTCATCACATAGAACATTAAATTGTACATGCATGCACCTAAAGTTCAATAAATAGCAATTTTGAGCAACACTTGAGGAATTTCATGACTTGATACATAAAATTGACATGCAATACATAAATTATATATCTCAAGTGCTCATGAGCAAAACTCTACATGCATTTTAACAAAAGTACCTAGAAGTTGAAAGAATTTTTCCACCCACCTTAAAATTGGAAAGTTGTGAAATAAAAGGATAAATTTCACAACTTTGGATGAGGTCACTCAGGCCAGATCCTAAGTCAAGAAATATCAAAAATTTGGAGTTAGAAAAATGAGAGAAAAATTAAGGAGAAAAAGAAGGAGATAAGAAAATTGGAAAGACTACACTTTACCTTGTGTAGTAGGTGATTTGGAACTAGTTGAAGCTTCAAATTTTGGATTTTTGGTTCACTTCCAAAATCACTTAAAGTCAGCCCCTATTACTCAAAAATGAAAAAAAGGTGTTAAAATTGAAGAAAAAATAGAAGGAAGAAGGAAAATACACTAGAGTTCAGTATCTTACCTTATAGTCTAAATCTTCAAATTTTTCTTCAAGTCTTGAAATCCTCTTCCAGGTGATGTCAAGCTCTAGTCTTCAAAGTCTTATAAATGTACCTCCAAAATCAAATTTGAGCTTAAGTTAAGAAGTGAAAAGAGATAAGCTAGATGATGTCAAGATAAATTGAAGAACAAAATTCTTACTTTTGGAGGTGTAGGTTTCGAATTTTTGAAGTAGAAATGAATGATTTCTTGTATATTTTGGTTAAGTGTTAAGAAGAAGAAGAAGATGAAGAAAAGAGTAGAGAGAGGTAGGAAGATTTTAGAGAGAAGTAGGAGGATTGCTCACAAGAAAGAGGGAGGAGTTGGTGAAATTAACAAATTCTTGCACAAAAATGGCCATATGGCCGATCACACTCAAGAGAGGGGGAGGGGAATTTTTGTTTTGTGCCAAGTCTTCCAAACTCTTGCATGGAGACAATTTGGTAGTCAAAGGTATGGGTCAAATTGGAATGTTGAGAGGAATAAGAATAATGTTGGGAAGAATAGAATATGTTGGGGAATTTAATGATATAAAATTGAGGTATAAGATAATGTGTATAATATTTGAATTAATGGTATAATTATACACAAGATGACTAATATAAGGTGTAAGTGTACAAGAGTTAGATGATATTTCTACACCAAAAATCTCATCATTACCGTCCACCTAGGGTCAAGTTGGTAATTCCATATATTTTTTTTGTCCCAAATTTGATGATAATAGTTGAATAATATCAAACTCCAAAATAATTAGTGATTTCCTTGATCACTTATAAGTCTCATGATCACTTATACTAAATCAAATTCTTAATTCTATAAGGTAAAAGTCTCTAAAATAAATAGTCTCTTAAAATTCTAAGGTGACTAATAAATACAAAAATAGTAATAATGATCAATCAAGTGATCATAAATGCAAAATAGAATTAATAAATGATCATGTTCACAAGTAAAAAAAAATAAAATTTAAATACGAAATATATTTATTATTAATATTTACCCATCAAAGTGACGCGGTAAAATAGTCAAAATAGTACAATCCAAAAATACCAATCAAGCAATTAATTAAATTATAAAATTATTTTGAAATATATAAATTTTAAATTTCGAATTTTTTTTAAAATAAAAATAAATATATTATGCTAAAAAAGTTTTATTAGCTAGTCGCTCAAGAACAAGTTGAACCGATTGAAAGCCCGCGTTAAAAGTCTAAAGAAATCGACAATGGTTAAAGAAGTGAAAATAAGTGTTATTAACAAACACCATAAAATAAAAATAATTTCAAGTATAAATTAGTTAAATCAAGTAATAAGTAAGTTGACAAAATCAAGTATGAGACACTTGCTATTTCAATATAAAAGTTGTATTTTTGTATAAGGTAAATCTCAAGTACTATTGTTTCGAAAATATAATGTTTACTAAATGATCTTTCAAGACAAATGTATTGTATTTTTAAAATACCAATTTAGTAGTAGATAGTTTTCAAAGATCATTAAGATGAAATAGATAACCGATGCTAAATCCATTATCATAATACGAATCGCAAAATAAATAGTAAATATAAAAATAAATTATCAGAATATTTAATACTATATCGAAAAAAAAATAATAATATCCGCGATCGCGTCGTCTACGATTGAAAATTCCGGGGTCTCACATTGCATGAAGATTTTGATCGATTCAATAGAAAAGAAAATGATTTTGTTATGATTAACCATTTAGTGTGATAACTTAAGTGCGATTGATATCTCGAAAAATTCTATCCAACAATATTCTCGTACTAAACACATCGATTTTAGACATCATTTTATTCGAGATTTAATTGAGAAAAATATAATTCGCATTGAGTATATTGATACTGAAAATCAACTTGCAGACATCTTCATCAAGGCTTTGGATTTTAAGAGGTTTTCCAACTTGAGAAAATCTCTTGGTTTGTGTGCTCTCTGAAATGTTACACAAAATGTTACATCATTGCACATCACACCTGTTGTAACATCTATACACTGCATACTTCTTCTCTCTCCTATTCCTTTTATCAATTTTTTAGTCATCCCTGCATATTAGGTTGATCATGCATGTCTGTAACATGTGGTTTGATGTTTCAAACTAGTCACAAATGTTTTTACTTGGAAAACTAGTGTGAGTTGATCTCTCCAATTTACAAAAATGATATTTTTTCCAAGTAGGTGAGTTATAAATAAAGTCTTGATCATGTTTGGAGGCATTTAAAGGAAAAAGCTACCAATTCATTGTGTGCAACTATTCATTGTGACTAATTTCTTCTAGCTTACTGCTGTCTAAAAAGCACGATTATGTGAAAAAGAGTTACATTTGGCATTTGAGCAAAAGCTACCTTCTGGCTAACTCCCTCATGAGCTTTGAAAAATTTGGAGAAAATTCGAAAATTTTAAAAATCTGGGATTTCGGATTGCAATTCATTGAATCTGTCAGTACATGTCACATGTGTGAGTCAGGATGTGAAAACATTTGAAATTGCATCCACTGTAATAGTCCATAACACTTATTGTGTGCAATTTTTATTTTATTATTAGGCATATTTTAGGCCTTGCATACCATGGTGATTTTGGCAACTTTATGAGATTTGGTGTCCATATACATTTTGAATTTATTAATTATTTCCTTAACTAAAAAATTCCTTGATGGATAATAATTGGTGGGTAATACACATTTGAAGGACTTGGAAGATTTGATTAGATTTTGCTCATAATTATCTATATCTTTGGTTAAGAGTGTTATTAATTTGTAGGATTCTGTTTCTATATTTTTGGGAATCTTAATTTATGGAAAAATCTTTACTTTTCTTTAATCTTGATCACATTTTTTATGCTTGTTTTCCAAAAAAATTTAAAGACTTGTGATCCTTTATTCTTCTAAAATTTTTCGAATTGAACTTTTTACGTGTCCAAGTCAGGGGGAGCATACATGATTTTGTTACCTATGTTTTCTGGACAAAAAGGGGGAGAAAAAGGTTGATGATCTTGATTATGATACTTTCGACTTGGGGGGAGTTTTCTGGATATTTGATATTTGATTTCTGAATAATTTGATGGATGTTTGTTGTTGTTTTGAAATGTGCTTTTAAATGTAGTTGCATTTTGTTCAGCATGGGATTCATGGGGAGATTTTTGTGCATGCAATTTAGAGGGAGTTTTGATTATTTTGTGCTTGATATGTGTTTTGTCCAGAAAGGCAAAAAGGGGAAGATTGTTAGGGTGTATATTTTGTGTACGCCTAAATAATTTTCTAAAATTAAAGGATTGAGTTTTTGATTTGTTTTGCCTTTATAGACTTATGGTAAGATTAAGTTGTAAATTTAGGAAAGATTTCATATTGATATGATATAGATATATAAGGACTTTTTTTATATTTATCCTATTTCCTAACATAAGTGATATATTTGTCACATATTTGTATATATCTTCTTTCCATGTTTATTAGGACTCTTTGATGGTATGGGACGCCTATAAAAGAGAAGAGGACATGCTCATTCATTCACTAACTTATTTTGAACTTACTAAATTATTTTGAATTTATTGTGAATATAGTTCATGTATTTTTTATCTTAAAATAAAATCCGCTAGATAAAATTAAACATATATAGTGTATGAATTATATCTTAAATTTTATTATCATTGAACTAATATAATAGGCAATAAAAAACCTAAAAGAAATATAACTAAAAAATTTATTCTATGAACTTATTTTGTATCAATTACGACTTTAGTAAAATATAATATAACTTAATAACTTTATAGAATGATAGATGGTCTTGTAAATAAATAGATGAGATTAAATAGTACTTAAACTAATATGAATTAAAGTGTGGTGAAAACTCTTGAATTTGAAAATATTTTATTTTAGTTAAATATATAATAGATATGCATGGTTAAACAAGTCCTGAGAACCAAATTCAAAAATGTTAAAAAATTATGATAAAATAATTAAAATATTCTAATATGAATTTATAAGTTCACTAATCATTCGATTCTTTGATTTTGATGGATTGAAAATCCTTTTAGTTGATTTATGAGAAGTCTTTGCATTAAATGAATTTTACAAATATTATGCACTCATACATTTTGAACCTTATTTAATTATAAAAATTACGCACTCATAAATTTATAAACCATGCAGAATTACAAAATCAAAATTACTCTTTATATATATAAAAATTAATCTACAACTCTTATATGTCTAAATTTGAAAGTTGATCAAAATTTAACTATTTTCTTCATGAAATTATATTAAAAAATAAAAATAAAAAATCATATAGTAGTTTGATATTTAAATGAGTTTTTGGCAAAATAATAATAATTAATCAGATGTGGTCAACAAAGATTCGAATCTCATGTTGCAATAACCTCTTAAACTTACTTTGCATTATTTGATATAATTAATTTAAGAGTAAATTTGGTATAATGTTATTATATGAATTACAATATTGGTATCTTAACCAACATGCATTTATATAAAAATATTACAGTGAAATAGAATATATTGAAAAAGAGCAAGAAGTCTAAAATAAAATTTAGGAGGTATAATAAGTAGCAAAATTTGGAAAAGTCATGGTTACTTTAGAGTAAAAATATAAGATTTCTTGTTACAATAAATTTGCTTAATCTCCTTTAGTTTTGAAATTTTTGGACTTTTTATCTGTCTAATTGATGATTGTGAGAAATTAATCCACGTCATCGATCGACACATATTCGAATAGGTACCTTCGGGTGACGTCAAAGCGATGATGTACGACAACACGTCATTTAATTAGGCTCGCCCGCTCACCGAGCCCAAAGGCTACCGAGCCCAACGGCTACCGAGCCCAACCGCAACCCAACACGGCTCCAGGAGCCCGAGCCCAAGTTTTGAAATAAACGCACGCGCGCGCGGCAACCGTAAAAATAAACACATGCCCATGCTTGACACTTTATTGGTATCGGGAAGCGCCACATGTCGAGAATTATGAAGAGAAGTCGACAAGTGGCGATTTTGGTCGACATGCACAACTATAGAGGGACATGTGTCGTTTTTTTAGCTATTTTATTAATTAATGAATAGTTAGTGCAAAGGTGACTATTGTAAACCCACTTAATCAAAGGGGTATAAAAAGGCTAAAGAGAAAAAGAAAAAGAAGGATAGAAAGAGAGCAAAAATTACAAAAAAGACCGATAATATTCCGGCAAAAAATACAAAAAGGCATAATTAGCAGAAATAAATGCACGTTACGCACGTTTTCATTTCCACGTGTTAAATCTTTTACATATTTCTACTTGTTGACCAAAACGCACGTCAACAAATTGGCGCTAGAAGGAGGGGGGCGTATTGGTCGATCGAGTTCGAAAAAAAGCAAGTGAAACAAAAACCAGGTAAAATTTGACACGGAACCTTTTGATAAGGAAGAAAATGAGTCAATGTCAAGAAATGCCCGTTTGATCAAGAGCAACATTTGAACAACCAACCTGGCCAAACTACGAATGGCCACAATATGCTCCAAACGGAGGCAGGAGTACTACTTTATTCCCTTTCGCTCGTTAATCGCCAACCCAACCTTTGTACAACAAATGAACCAGCTTATATCACAAACTCTTGCCACCACGAACTCTCAAGCACCTCCTCCACTCCTTGCAAATACTAACCCACTCAACCCACAACTAAATGTTAACATTAATCCTCAAATTCCGGATTTCCTCGCCACGAAGCTCAAGAAGCTTGATTCGGGTAATGAACAACATGTCCGACATGACGGAAGGCGGCAAAGAGAAAATGAGGAGGAGCAAAGTCGTATAGCGTGAGTCATTTCCGAGCAAACACGACATCGTCGTGCCCACTCGGTGTTCTGCCGGACGACCGAGTTGATCCCTTTCGCCCGGCTCGATCGGTAAGTTCGGCTCGATTTCCGGATGAGCGGGAACAACTCAGGGTCGAGCAGGGCCCAAGGCCCTAGCTTATGGCAGAACGGATGTAGAAATACACCGCTTACGTCGTCGTCAACGAGAACGAATTGGAAGGCGGTCCGGATGGCGAACAGATCTCAAAGACCTCCCAGTCCCGGAGCGCCCAAATTGTTCGTCGCCATTTTCTCCGGAATCTGGCGATCCGTTATCGCCAAAGTTGAAAATCCCCAGTCGGCCTCTATAATGGGGAAACCGACCCGACCACTCATGTTCACAAGTACTTAGCATGGATGGAACTATACGATCAAGCGATGCCATCCTCTCGCAGGCCTTCCCCACGACTTTGGGGCGACCGAGCCCATCGTTGGTTTAGGACTGCGCGCAGGATCCATTCAAGCATGGGGGATCTAGCCTCCGCCTTTACGACACATTTCTTAACGTCCAAAGTCCGAGCCGCGCCGAAAGACTCCCTCGTAAACATCAAACAAGGGAAAGATGAGCCCCTGAAGAGTTATATTTCTCGGTTTAATAAACAAGTTCGAGAGATGGAACCGGTGTCTGATGACGCCATTCTGATCGCAGCCATGGCTGGACTAGCCCCCGAGACTTGGTTCAATTACTCTATCCACGAGTCGGGGGCGACCTCGTATCAAGAATTTTTAATCGCGCGAACGCCATATTTGTGCGGAAGAAGCCATGGCAAGTAACCGCCCCGAGCACCGACAAGGGAACATAAGAAAGGACGGAAGGAAAGAACCAGTAGTCGGGCCGGGGTCAGGTTTCCGGCCATTCTCGGAAAACCCGACCACCGGATTTAGAGCTCGCCAAGAGGCGAGAGCCGAAGTCGCCGCGTTGAGGAGTGCTTTGACCCACACTCCGTCGGCCATATGGAGTGAAGTACATGGTCTGAATTTGTTGCCTCGGCTCGGCCTGCGAAAATTGAGCCATCAAAATTAGATTCACGTCGATTCTCGCGCCTATCACAAATCGATAGGTCACGATCTCGACGAATGCCGAGATCTAATTAGGGAAATCATGCGGGTTGTTGTTCGACAGGCGGCCTTAAAAGATATACGTTCATGAGCTACCACCCCCACCGACATCGGCTCAGCGTCGGCCAACCCGGCGCGTAGTCAACCCAGTTCTCTTTGCCGCCCCTAGGCGAAAACCAGGGGAAAGAAATCCTCATGATGTCAAGTGTCGGTCGGATCAATACCAACACAATGGAGGATAGACGCTCCAACAGGAAAAGAAAAGCCGATGTTAGTGAGGCAACTAATCCGATAGACAAGTTCGGGTGGCGAAATCAAGGAAGGCCAACCCACCGGCCACTTTGTGTTCTCGGATGCGGATGCCGACCAGGTGGTCCATCCTCATTTCGATCCTCGGTCATCACGGCACCGATTCGGGTATTAGGTTCCGCAGAATTTTAATTGACTCGGAAGCTATTCATCAGTCATTTATGTCCGAGCATTTCAAGACCGAACGTGGATGATAGTTATATCCGCCCATGTAACGATAGCATTCAGGGTTTGGAGGAGGAAGGATAGTCCCGCTCGGAGAAGTTGATTTGCCCATCCAAATGGGACAAGGTTTGCATAAACGGATTTGTCATGACAACGTTTAAAATAATCAATGCCGATTCGAGTACAATGCCATCATTGGGAGGCCATTGCTTTATCATATCAAAGCGGCCGTTTCAATATATCATTTTTGTATAAAATTCCCAACGTCGATGGCTTAAGCTATACATAAAGGGAATCAAAGGAGTCACGAGTGCTCTCTTAAACTCCGACCGGTGGAGATTAATGTGATGGAACAAGGACAAACCGGTGGAACCACACGGGATAATCCCTTGCCGGGAGGAGTCCGGCGGCGGTGGTCATTCGGAGGATAATCCAGACGCCGGCCGGGAAGGAGCCAATGATGGAAGAAAGCGGCAATCGAAAACGAGGCGGCCGAAGACTAATTACCCCGCAAATCAAGGAGGGGCAAAGTAAGAAAAGAAAAACAGCGGAACCAGTAGAACAAAGTTGATACAATCTTTAAGCTGGTAAGGGGCGCCAACTACGTATTGGCCATGATCTTCCGAACCATATCGAAGTGAGTTGATCGAATTTTTGGGGAATAACTTGACGCGTCTTCGCATGGACTCACGCAAACATGCCAGGAATTGACCCCAAGCATGCGTGCCACCGCCTCAATATTGACCTAACGTTCGCCCCGGTCATCCGAAAAAGGCGCAAACTCGGCCCCGACGATAGGCAAAGACTTGAAATCGAGGTTAACAAACTACTAGACAACCAATTCATCGGGAAGCCCTCTATCCCCGATGGGTCGCCAATCTGTTTTGGTAAAGAAAAGCAATGGCCAGTGGCGCCTATCGTGGATTTTTACCGACCTCAACAAAGCATGCCCCAAAACGATTATCCATTGCCGAATATCGACTACATGGTAGATGCCACGGCAGACACGAGCGATGAGCTTCATGGACGCATACTCGGGTTACAACCAAATACGGATGCACCCAGAAGATGAAGAAAATACCTCATTTTTCTCTGCTCGAGGAATTCACTGTTACAAAATGATGCCTTTCGGATTGAAGAATGCTGGTGCGACCTATCAAAGGTTAGTAAATAAGATGTTTAAGAAAATGATAGGTCACACTATGGAAGTCTATGTAGATGACATGCTAGTAAAATCACTGTACATGTCCGATCATCTAAACGATCTCAATAAAATGTTTCTTTGTTTTGAGAGAGTACAAGATGATGTTAAACCCGAAAAAATGCACATTTGGGGTCGGCTCGGGTAAATTTTTGGGGTATATGGTCAGCCAAAGGGGAATTGAAGCTAACCCAGACAAAATCAAGGCCATCACCGACCTAGAATCCCCAAACTCTGTAAAAAAGGTACAAAGCCTAACAGGCCGATTGGCCGCCCTTAACCGATTTGTTTCTCGGTCCACAGACAAGTGCAAACCTTTCTTTGAAATTATAAAGAAAAGCAAAAATTTCGAGTTTGAGATGGCCTTTGAATCCCTCAAACAACACCTATCTTCAATCCCTATATTACAAAAACCGACCCGCGGGGAGGACTTATATTTGTACTTGGCGGTATCCGAATACGCCATCAGCCTCGGTGTTAATCAAAGGCTAGATGGCTCTATTCAACATCCAAAGATATATTACACCGGTCAGCGTTACATGATGCCGAGCTCCGGTACCCACCAATGGAAAAGCTGGCTTATTCATTAATTACCGCGGCGCGGAAACTCCGTCCATATTTCTTAGAACACAAGATTATAGTATTGACGAACTATCCGTTGAAACAAGTGTTACACCGACCCGATACTTCTGGTCGGATGATTAAATGGGCGTCGAACTTAGCGAGTTTGACATTATATACGAGCCAATCTTTGCAATAAAACAGGCTTTAGCGATTTTGTGGCGAATTCACGTCTTCCATACAATTAGAAGTCAAGGAAGACCAAGAATGGAAATTATTCGTTGACGGCTCTTCCACGGCTGCGGAGGCCAGAAGCAGGGGCGGAATCGTGATAATTGATCCAAATGAAAAATGCTCTTTGCTAGCCGTACGATTTGAGTTCCCGCAACGAACAACGGCCCGAATATGAGGCGCTCATAGCAGTCGAGATATGGCGACCTCTATGGGCCTAAAACAACTATTGGTGCACAGTGACTCTCAGTTAGTCGTTCATCAAATCAACGGCGAGTACGAAGCAAAAGAGCAAAAAATTGCACAATATTTGGATTTGGTCAAGAAAAGGTTATCACACTTTAAGACAAAAGTCTTACATGTGCCCCGAGCCGAGAACATGCAGCGGATGCCCTAGCTCGGCTCGGCTCTAGTCCAGGGCGGATGCCATCACGGATGTCACACAGTCACACTACTATACGCCCGTCACTCGGTGCAAAGAAAATATATACAACCGAAAAACCGCCGACAGGACTTGGATGACCCCAATCATCCAATACTTAGAGAAAGGAGTTCAACACGAAAAACAAAGCTAAGGCGAACACTACGAACTCAAGCGGCTCGGTTTACACTAGTAGACGGCATCCTATACAAACGAGGATACTCCATCCCACTCCTACGCCTTCCGAGACGGATCTGATTATGCACTTCGAGAGGTTCATGAGGAATATGCGGCAACCACGCCGGGGGCCAAACGTTGGCCTATAAATTAATACGGCAAGGATACTCGGCCATCCCCGAGAAAAGGACGCAACCGACCTCGTCAAAAGATGTGAGAGATGAGGTTTGCACCACAGTCGATATCATCACGAGCGACTTATACGTATTTAGCCCATGGCGCGTTTGCCAAATGGGGAATGGACCTCATCGGACCACTACCCATTGGCAAAGGGGGCGTCAAGTATGCCATTGTGGCGGTGGATTATTTCACAAAATGGGCGAGGCGGACCTCGGCAAAAATAGATGAAGAAAAGGTTGTGAGCTTTGTATGGAAATCTATCATCTGTAGATTTGGGATACCACATTCGATTATTCTGAGACAATAATGGGAAACAGTTCGACAAACCGAAGATTCCGAAATTTTTGTGAAGGTTTCCACATAAAAACCATTTCTCAACTCCATACCACCCCGGTCGAGAACGAACAAGTTGAGGCCGTTAATAAAATACTCAAGTATACCTTGAAGGCGAGATTGGAGGAGTCTAAAGGCAATTGGCGGGAGGAACTACAGCGTACTATGGTCATACTGAGCGACACATCGAGCGGCCAGCTGGAGAAACACCTTTTCTTTAGCTTATGGAGCCGAGGCGGTGATTCTGTCGAGATTGGAGCCCCTACCTTGAATTGCAAATTTTGAAGAAGGCGTAATGAGGCGCGCTCGAGCCGAACTAGACCTTTCGAAGAAAAAGGTGCGATCTTGAGATGAAAAATGCGGTGTATAAACAAAGGAGTGAAAGGTACTACAACTCGAGAGTAAAGGAAAGGAGATTTGGTCGGCGATCTTGTATTGAAAAAGATAACGGGCATTCAACCGAGCCCATTGAAGCCAACACAGGAGGGCCCGTTTCGGGTCACCACGTCTTATCGGTGGGGCATACCGGTTAGAATATTTGAATGGAGAAAAATTTATGCATCCATGGAATGTAGCATACTTGAAGCGGTATTATCAATAAAGACCTCGATCTACAATCCGGATAGGATTCCAAAGAATTATCCCTTCATCTCGGTATTTCGTGAGCTCTTTAAAGGAAAACGAAGTTTTTACTCACCCCAAAATAAAGACTTGGTTACACACCGAGCACAAAATCAAGACTTGGTTACGACCGAGCACCAAAATCAAGACTTGGTTACGCACCGAGCACCAAAATCAAGACTACGCACGCACCGAGCACCAAAATCAAGACTTGGTTACGCACCGAGCACCAAAATCAAGACTCGCTACGCACCGAGCACCAAAATAAAGACTTGGTTACGCACCGAGCACAAAATCAAGACTTGGTTACTCACCGAGCACCAAAATAAAGACTTGGTTATGTACCAAGCATAAAGTGAAGACTTGGCCACAAACCAAGTACAAAATAAGGACTCGATTATGCGCCGAGCACAATAAGGACTTGGTTCATAAACAAAAATTTGAGAATAAAGGACAGGTTTATATCCTCGAGTGCAAGAATCGATTAAGGCGGCGAGACCCCTCACTCGAAATCGAAAATCGAGCCCCTTACTTGGGAAAATTAGAGGAGAAAAGAAGACAGGCAACAATCTTACAAAAAGGAAAGAGCCGAGCACCCACAAAAAGCTTGAAATACATACACAGGAAAGGAAAATAACAATTCATTTCTACTTCAAAAATAATTACATAGGGGAGGCCGGAGCCTGTTACATCTCGAGGCACGAAGCCAAATTACCTACCTAGGGGTACATATAAAAACATCAGGAACGAGCAGGGGGCGGAATTTCGACGGCACCGCTGGAACCAACTTCTTCCACGTCTGGAGGAGGAGAGCCCTGCGCATTAGAAGCCTCGGCAAATTTCGGCCGAAGGGTATCGAGATCAGCCTCCAGAAGGGCCAGGTCTTCCTCAAGCTGAGCAACAGTACGCCCACCCTTAAGTAAATCAAGAATTTCTTGGAGGTGGTCGCATGGCCCTGAGTTAACATGAATGCATACTCCTCGGAGTTTTGTAAGCTTTAATGGCCTCTCTACGAACTTCCTCGGTTTGCTGGCGGGGCTTCTTCAAGCCTCCTGCGTACATCGGATAGACGCCTCTCCATTTCCTCGGCTCGGGCGGTGGCAAAGACACGTTCGGCTCGGCGACCTTAACCCCGAGCTCTTCTTCTTGCCAAAGCCTCTCTCTCGTGAATTGGCCCGAGCCGTGGCCTCATCCGCTTGAGTCTTTAAAGATTCTTGTACCCCTTGAAGGGTAACATAGGCTTCCTGCGCAGATCCCCGTGCCGTCTTTCCAGTCGGCATATTTTTTCTCCAGCTCGCGAGTCCCCCAACCGCATGCCATAAGAGCCAATCATCCGCCCGGACATGGCCATGGCATATCAATCTGTTCTTCGAAGCTTGAGTCTACGAGCGTAATTGCTCGATGCCTTTTGTCCAGGCACGAGCCGAGGGGCGATCATTGCGGCCCGACCGCCTCCGGTAAGACCCTTGATTGCTCCTCTGTCGGCGTGGCACATCGAACGAATTCCACGAACCACCGAGGGCGTAGTCCAACCATTCCCTCGCAATATTCATCTCTTGCTTGGTTGGGAGGGATGAAGTGACCTTCCCTGCCGAGGTCATCCGAAAAAGTTCGCCGACCTCCCTCTTCCGGGGCTGTTCAGGATGTTCGGGTACCGTTCGACCAACCCCCTCGGTCTGATCAGGCTCCTCCATCACGATTCCTCTTCTCCTTTGAAGAGGAGGCTGCACCGCCTCCGGCACCCGTCGCCAGGACGTTTTCGCCCGGATATCTTCTCCGAGCCGCCTCCACATCCGCAGTCGATCTTTGCCGTTCGATCGCCGCGCAGCCGTGTTTCTCACGCTGCGAAGACGTGCACGCAAGTCTAAGCCACGCCCTGCACAAAGCAACCGTCGTCAGAAGATCAAAAGAAAAGAAAGATGTTTCAAAATGAAATATGAGAAACATAAGTGTTTACCTCGGACAGCGCCGAACTCGGCGCTCCGGAGTCTGTGTTGGCCCTGCGCGAGATGATCCGCCTTGTGTGGTGGCCGTCGCGAGGGACGGCGCCAACGGCTCTGTCCTCTCATTTGCTCCCGGAGAATGGGGCCGTATTTCTTCATTACGGGAGGGTTCGGTTGAGGCTCTCTCTCTACCTCTACCTCCCGCTCACCCACCTCGTCCCGAGCCGCCCCCCCCTCCTCGGATTCGGCGGGCAAGCGGACCTCAAAACCAATTGCGGCTAAGTTGGCCTCGTTAGCCAACCTCTCAATCCGCCTATCCATTATGCCCCGAGCCTGGATGTTTTCCTTCGAACAAAAGGCACCGCAGAGGCCCTCGGGACGGTTCTCTATAAAAGTGAAAAGAAAAGACAATTACAAAAGGAAACAATAAACAAAGAAAAGCGAGAGGAAGGAAAAAGGTAAGACTTACTATAACCAAAAACAAAATCGATGGAGGATGAAGAAACGACCTCCTCTCTCCCTCTCCCGCGCGAGCTTGCCACTCGCCGCTCACCCAAAACCATTTATCCTTCCACTCCTTTAGAGAAGAAAGGAGACCTTCTACTAAACCGTCCAGGATACCCCGGTCAGTCTCAGTACATAATACCACCCGGACGGTGGCCCCGAGGCGAAGGAGTTGCTCGCCAAACAAAGAGCTCGTTCATCTCCTTAAATTTGGGGCGAGGATACTTTTCCAGGTGAAACATCACCGGGAGGCCGATGATCCCGCCCAAGAAATCGGGTGCACTTGGGTAGGATGCATTCCCCACTTACAAAACCACCGCGTAAGGAAAGCGGAGTGGAAACCTCAAACCATATAAAAGGTGGGGGGCGAATACGGCTATGCAACCATTTGGTGGATCCGGGAACTTCCGTGCCGTCCGGTACCCAAAAATCGATACCGCTTGAATACGATACCTCAAATTCATCCACCTCTCGAATCATTAACATGCTCGGGACATCGTTTATGTCACTCGGCGTCCCCACCGAGGCTCAACACGGAGACGAGGACCTCCTCCATGCCGACCATCGCCATTACGGTGGCCTACGGGCCCTAGCGGCCTCTCCCGCCCTGAATCGCCGGATGGTTCATCTACCCGTTCTACATTATCACGCTCCGGCTCCAATGGGTCCATATTTTCTTCTTCCGATCGTGTATGTCTAAAATCAACACTCGATGATTCTTCACGAGAACTCTCTTGTTCGATCCGGGTTGGTACACCGTTCTTCTCTCAAAATCACATCACGCGTCGGATCGAAGATAGTATGCGTCCGCTCTAAAGACGTTCCACCTCGATAAGAGTCCTGGAGAAGATATCTCGAATGACACTCGGACTATGAGGCGGTGATTGCCGTCTTTGGTGAGAAAGAAACGATGAAGGTTCGAGAGGGGGATCTTCGATTTCAACCTCTACACTATAACTACGACTCTACTATCCTCAAAAGAAGACATTTATAGGTAAAGGAAGAGTATTTGGAAAAAATACCTAAGTCCAAGTCTCACGAACTTGGAAAGCCGACCGAAAAGTCCGCTCGGTTACGCTTGCTTTAGCTCAAAGGTTAATGGTTGCGAAAGTGAATGATGAAGGAAACGAAGGTATTTATAGATAGGGTTCCTCGACAGCGCGACGATTTTTCGAAAAAGACACGCCTTTCAAAAATTTAAAAGCCGTCAAACATATCAAAAACGTCGCGTCCCCACGCTTTGACAGAAGCGACGTACCTTTTCGGTTCTGCGCGCAAAATTGGTCCAACCACAAGACGCCACGTCATGTCATTATGGCAACCCAATTAATGCGCGTTTCAAGCATTGATTGATTGCTACGCGACGGTATCGGAAAGAACAAAACCTTTGAGAAATCCGTTTCCTATTAATTGTTCATCATTAGCATTAAAGTTTAACTCCGACTTGAAGTTCCTCTCTCGGAATCAAACTTGGGGGCCTTTGATGATAATTATGTGAGAAATTAATCCACGTCATCGATCGACACATATTCGAATAGGTACCTTCGGGTGACGTCAAACGATGATGTACGACAACACGTCACGAATTAGGCTCGCCCGCTACCGAGCCCAAAGGCTACCGAGCCCAACGGCTCGAGCCCAACCGCAACACGGACTCTACGAGCCCCGAGCCCAAGTTTGAAATAAAACGCACGCGCGGCAACCGTAAAAATAAACACATGCCCATGCTTGACACTTTATTGGTATCGAGAAGCGCCACATGTCGAGAATTATGAAGAGAAGTCGACAAGTGGCGATTTTCTTTGACATGCACAACTATAGAGGGACATGTGTCGTTTTTTAGCTATTTTATTAATTAATGAATAGTTAGTGCAAAGGTGACTATTGTAAACCCACTTAATCAAAAGGGGTATAAAAAGGCTAAACGAGAAAAAGAAAAAGAAGGATAGAAAGAGAGCAAAAATTACAAAAAAGACCGACCCCAATATTTAAAACAAGCAAAATACAAAAAGGCATAATTAGCCAAAAATAAATGCACGTTACGCACGCGTTTTCATTTCCACGTGTTAAATCTTTTACATATTTCTACTTGTTGACCAAAACGCACGTCAACACTAATCAAAACAAAGAATGCCAAGAAACTCAATTAAAACAAATTATTTATCTTATTCTCTCTACTCTTTTCCTTAAACCTCCAATTTTTTAATTTTAATTAAAATCTCATCTCATTAATTTAATGTACAAGAATCTATATATCTTTTTTGTTAAATTTTATTATTATTGTTAACTTTATATTATCATAATTATTGAATTTATTTAATAAAAAAGACTATAATTTGAAAAATGTCCAACTGGATGTAAATTTGGATATGAAAGCATGTTCATCTTTATAGGAAAAAAATATTAAGAATAATGACAATACTCTGGTTATTATATTTTATTGTTATTAAGACTAATCATTTTTGAGTTAACATCAGAGCACTTGAAATTTACTATTGTACTGTTGTAAGATCCCCCCCCCCTCTCTCTCTAATCAAAACTACCTAAAAATTTTGGTGGGTGAGGTTGGAACTCAGTATACTAAAAACTGAAGTACAATGCTTTATTAATTATACTTACGAAAAATGAAAAGATGGCATACTATCAATCTTTGCAAATCGACTTGTTCGAGGTGGACAATTATAGCTATTAGAAACACTATTACAACCATTACCAATTGCTGAATTTGCAAGAAAATCAGCAACCCTTTTACATTCCCAATATATGTGTGATATTTTAACCATCGTATATTTCTTTCTTCTCTAGATCTATAGTTATTTATCAACTGATAAAATAAATATGCAAAAAGGAAATAGATCACAATGCATAATACTTACTTTTTTATATGACTAAAATCTTCTAATGCAGAGTCATTTATATATGTTGATACCATAAAACTGAGCAATATTATAAATTTAGCTTATAACAAATTAATTTTATTAGAAGTTCAATAACATTTAAAAAGTAACAATATAAAAAAAACGTCAACTTTATAAGAAGAATTTGGTTATGGAAGGTACTTAATATGTTAGAAGTAAAAATATTTTATAAACTATATTTTTCAAACATACTTGATTCTTTCATGTTATTATAAAACCTATGTAGTCGCCAATTTGTGAATAGTGTATCAAAATAAAAATCAAATATACCCTTCGTATATAATTTTTTTCTATATTCCTTATGTTGTTGAAAAGACTATAAGATTGGAAATTTGTCTTATTCATTCATTATATATAAAATTTAATATATATACTAACTAAATTTTACTTAATATTTTACAACATTTTATTTGTTTAACTTCCAAACCTACTCTTATTTTACAAACAAAACTTATGTAATTAAGTGTTTAATATTATTAATTTTCCATAAATGCAGTCATTTTTCCCTTCAAATATAAGAATATTATTATTTATAACTCAGAAAATATATTACACTAATATAAAGTTATTCGAGTTACTGAATTTGAAAAAGACCAATGATATTATGAATTTCTTATATCCGTCCAGAGTTTCACCTTACTAATGATCAATTGATAAAAGGAGACGACCTCTATTCCTAGAGTCTATATCCAATATCACGGATCAGGATTAGTTCCACCCTCTCGACCTTCTCTTTTGGGAGACTACGTTATACCTAACTCGTTATATCATAAGCAAACATTAGTGTCAACCTATAAATTTTTGAGATATATATGTTTGGAAGGGATTCAAAGTCTAACTTAAAATAAATAGATCGATCTTGTTTATTTCGAAGTATTCAAATAGTTATGATAGGCAAATACATAATACCAATTCTTGAAAAAGAACTTGGTATATTGGTCACTTGAATTTATATTCAACTGATATTATACAAAATAACTAAAATATTATTATACCTTTCATTTTAACTTCCTGGCACTTAAGTGGAAAATCCAAATAAGTTCAAGCATATAGGGAAAAGTTAAATCAACTTTTATATGTTTTAAATATATACAACTTAAAAAACACTAAGAGTTTTAAATTGAATTATAAATATGAAGAAGATAAATGTTAGGCCAAGATCAAAATAATTAGATTCAATACTATATAGAATATGAATTATTATCTATTTCAAAGAAAATACATATGAATACAAAAAATTGAGAATTATAAGTTTATGAAACATGTATGATTTAAAACACCAAAGTTTTCCTTACATATAAATATTCGTATATATTTTTTATATCATTGAATAGAAAAGAAATTTTAAAACTTATTCTTGTTCATTTCTCTTTTAATCAAAATATTTATTGTAAATTTTGCCAAAAAACTATTTCTGTAAAATATAACTGATAAATTAGTTTTTTTTAAGTTAAGTACTTATTCAAAAATCAAGTAATATGATACTTTTGTCGTAAATTTTTATCAACAACAAATTATAGTTACCAAAAACTCAAACCTCATGGTATAACTTCGTTAACTTATTACTAGGCATGAATTAACATTATAGAATTTAAGGCAAACTTTAAAGTAAGTTTTTGTCTGTGATATGGCATTAGACATGCCTACTGCTTCGACTCATCCGAGTTGGACCCAAATGGGATGTGAATGGGAGATGTAATATATCTATACTGTGGTTAGCCGACCCGTCTAGGTTGGCGGATGGGATCTTCTATTCCAAGATGGTGTTTTATCTCCTATTCCACTGCACGAATGATTGTCACGTGTAGAGAAGTTACCATATTAAAATCTCACAATTTAGGTGGGATTTATACTCCAAAATTAATATGGTAACTTTTATACATGTGGCAATCATCCGTGCGGTGGAATACAAGATGAAACACCATCTTGGAATAGAAGATCCATTCCTCTATGTTGGCGCCCTCATAGATCTGGCGGTTATTGGCAAGATGTTCTCTACCGACTTAATAAGGAATTTAATCAAATTGAGATTCTTTTTGATATATGAAAGTGAATTTTGAGAAATATTTAGGGATATGAAAGGACAATTTGTACTTTATTTAGAACATGGATTCTCAGAGATATGTTATTTCCACACAATGTAATGAATTCACAGTTTAACTTTACAACATTATGTATAAATCATGATGAGTGATAATTATTCCAAAAACTTTATGCGTATTTTTACTTTTATCATTGATCTTTGGCCTTTTTTAATTATATACTAACTTGAGCGACTGAGTTGCTACACTAGAACAACTCCCAACACTTTGGAGGTCACTTATTAACATCATTATTTCAACTGGTTGAAGAAGTCGAAGTCAGTGAGTTTTCTTTGGTGACCGATTCGTTCGAGCACAACATCGAGAATATTATATTGGTACTTGCTTTAAAATAAAATGTAATAAATACCTAAAATTTGTAGTAAATGTCAAGTTTTTATATATTAGATGAAGCTTTTTTGTTCTCACATTGGTTATATAATTTCATAATTAAACATAGACTTTATCAAATTTTAGTTCTTGTTCTATTTTTTCATATTATATTTTAATTAAATTTGTTTGTTCATTGAAATTTATCATGAATTTCACACAAGTATATGAGGTTTTACAAATTTTAGGGATGTATTTTTAAGTAACACACTTTATGTATTGATTGATCATGAATTAGTTTATTTAATTGTTCTAAGTTTCTTATAATAACATTGATACCATTTTTTTTTATTCTATTCACGTTCATTTTTGTGTGTGTTAAGCTTCATTTAACTAAATCTAGTTTTATTTGTTGATATAATAGATTTAAGGTTTGCTAACGATATAATTTCATATATATAAGAAATAAAAAATTATAATATGTTATGGAACAAAATTTAAATGTTGACACTAATAATTTATTAGCAATTTTGGGGGCCATTTTGTTTCTGGGGTTGGCATAATTATTTTACACGACTGGAATTTTATTGTTTAGATTTTGATGAATGCCATGTAAAACTTAGAATAGAAAGTTGGCACCCCAATTCTTGTTGTAAAATGCATTGTAACAATTAAAGGCAAAAGTTAATACGCCCTAACATGCAAGAAGACAATCAAGATGGAAAGAAGACTTGAGACACGTGAGTATGGCAAAGAAGAGTAGACGGGAACTCTTGAAGAAGCGGTGAGATGCGGTGAGTGAAGTATCGTCAAGTCAACTCAAGAAAAGCCAAGTCTCAAGTTGAAGTGACAGAAGAGTCATCCAATGATTGGAAGTCGACTCTAAGTCACCTGGGGAAAGCAAGGAAATGCGGTCAAGTCGAGATAAGCGAAAAGATCCGTTGCACGAAATCAAGAGATTTACTTAAACAAGTAATATCTCCATACCACCTTTCTCGGAGTGCTCGGTCCCGAAGCGTGCAAAAGGAATGAACCAATGGAAAGCACTACACCGTGTCGAGAACTCGAAAAAGGTGAAAGAACAATTCATACGAGGAAATGGCAATTCCAAGAAGCGCAACAAGACAAGCCAACGATGCAAGTGACTTTAAAAAATAAGCCTATCTCTTCAATGGGCAAATTTTTGAAAGATCACTATAAAAGGCGAGGAATGACTACGAGAGAAGGTTGCTGAACCACGAACATTCAAGAAATAAATCAAAGTGTAGCCAGAAATACTTTCAAATCATTCAAGATTAATCCTCAAGCCTACTTTGAAGTACTTCAATCCAACACTCAAATGTGAAGGAAAGAGAACTTCAATCAGTTGAAGAGGAAACCTTTGAAGAAAAGGGGTCTACATTCCACGAAGGATTGTAGGAAGGTTCAAGGTCGAACCAAGTCTTAAGCTTTTGGAGGGCTTCGTGATCAAATCAAAGAGCTTGAGCAAGTATAGTTCGCAAATGCCCCTGTGAAGAAGTGAGTACAGAAGCTTGAGTGATCAAGGCGATGATCGAGTCCCAAAGGATCAAGTTAGTGTGTGATCAAGACTTGTATCGGGGACTTATTTGCACATTACCTAGTGGATTTATTTCCGGAGTTGGAGAAGAGATATTTTACCCCATCTTGAACCTCTATAAAAATTTCACTTTGTGTCATTTACATTTTGCTTATATTGATAAATTTGCTATCCACTTGATAACTTATAAGTACTAAACCAAGCACTAAATTCTTGCTTAATCAAACTTAAGGGTGTTAAGTCTTCGGCTGAAAACAAAAACGGTCGAGTTAATTTAGGGCCAACAATTTGGCTCGGTTGAGTGCATTGAGAGATTAACTCTCTTGAGTGACTAAATTGATTGTCCATCAAGGACACAATTGTAGTATCAACTCGAATATTTAAAAGGACTAAATCGAAAATTTGGTAAGGTTTATTCAACCCCCTTCTAAACCTTACACTTGCGTTTGGTGCCTGCAACCTTTGGGACCTACAACGACACATGCGTTTGGTACACACACGAGATTAGGGCCTCGAAGATCGTGCGACACGACCACTACGCCGCAGCTCTCTGTATTCTTTGCGACATATTAGCGTGGAAATTGTTCATGTCGAGTGGGAGTTGATCGAGCCCCCACAAAGGATTTGTTTTGATCAGGGAGATAGCGTTAGTTGCGGGCCATTGGCGCTTGTTACGATTGAGTCTTTGATCACACGGAAAATGCAAAAGGCAGCAGTTCAAAAGTCAATTGAAAGGATTCGCCAAAAAATTGCATTTTCGATATTTAAGTATAGTATCGATAGTAGTACACTTGTAGTACAAGATGAATGAAAAGTAGGACTTATTTGCACATTATGAGTTATTTGTATATATTTTGCAAAGTTATTTTGGAATTAAGTGCTTTTGGGGGCTGTTCTGCAGGAATTAAGTGCTTTTAGATATATAACGTGTAACACTTTTACATATTATAACGTGTAACACAGTCACGTTATATTGTATAACATGCAAATATGTTACACGTTATAATATGTAACGTATCACACATATTAACACGTTATAAAATATAATGTGTGACTGTGTTACACGTTATATAGTATAACGTGTAACATTTACACATTATATATTATAACGTGTAACATTATAACACGTTATATAGTATAATGTGACAACGTTACACATTATAATATATAACGTGTGATTGTGTTACACATTATATTTTATAACGTGTAACACTGTCACGTTATAATATGTAACATACAACAAATTATTTATAGTTATTAAAGAAGAACATAACGTGACAGAAATTACAACATGTTCTAATAAAACATATGTTAGATAAATGTTTTTATCGTACTTTTGATGATTTCATATAATTGAGTTTTATACCAAAATAATGTCCTCAAATACTTCAAAATGATTTAAATGTTTTTTACTAATTTTTTGGAGTATTTTTTGAACTTTATTTTTGACAAAAATCGGTCAACTCCTCTGTATTGAGGTCAACCGGTTGCCCTCCGTGCCTGAAAGTTGAAACTTGAAATAAAACAAAATAGAGAAGAATTAGGAGAGAGGCCGACCGGTCGACCTCCAAGTTTGGCATTTTATTTCTTGGTCCAACCCCCTGGTCGACCGGTCCGACCCCCTTGTCGACTGGTCCAACCCCCAGGGCAACGTGTAATTAAACAATTCAAACGCTTTTTTTATTAGAGGTCAACCGGTCGACCTAAGGTTTTATTAGCAGAAACTATCCGTTGCAGAAGACAATTTTTCATGAAATTGTAGGAATGATTTCTAATAGCTATGTTCTTCAATTGATTGGTATTTTTTTATACAGATTTCAATCTCAGGAGGAGCCTATGATGGTATTCAAATCAAGAAGCTCTCCTATAAATACTTGAATGCATGAAGGATCAAACAACACAAGTATACAAACAACAAGCAAAAATTAGCAAACTTCTTGTTCTTCACTTTCATATACTTGTTGTATTTAGCTTAAGTCTTACACTTGCACATCTTAAGTATTAGGCTTCATTCTTGATTACACTTGCACTCCAAAGTTGTATACTTCATTTGAGTTCTAATCTTGAATTGGTGTAAATCTACCAACACAAGGCATCCTTGTTAGTGTTCTTGTGGTAAGAATACACTTGGTTGATTCTAGGTGTTAAAGAGTGTGGTGCTATTCATTGTTGTAAGAATATTGTGGTAATCTTCATAGGTGATGTTGTAAGAAGAGTGTGGTACTCTTCAAGGTAAAAGTTGTAATAGTTTGGTATCTATTAATAAACTTTTTCCTTTTCGAAATCCATTCAGATATACCAGGTGGTAGAGCATGTAGTCCCTAGGTGGGGTGAAGCTCTATAAATCATCGCGTGTTGTTTATATTTCAACACTTTATTTGTTCATCATCTTCATATTCAAAAAAGAGGGCAAAAATCGGGAAAATCTATTCACCCCCTCTAGATTTTCGTAGCCACTTGGACTAACAAGTGGTATCAGAGCCAAACTCTTTGGCAAGCTCGTTTAATCTTTGTGTAAAGAGGAGATCCATGGCTACGAGCAAAAGCTACCTCACCACCAGCGCCTCCACCAATAAGCCACCACTATTCGACACTAACAACTACGCCTTTTGGAAAGACCTAATGGAATGCTTTCTACAAGGTTGCGGTTTTGATATTTGGAATGCGATTATTGAAGGGATAGCTCAACCAACAAAGAAGTCGGAGGATGGAACTACGACCCTCAAGAGTTTCAAAGAATTCGACGAAAACGATAAGAAGTCATTTTTCTCTAAATGGTAAGGCTTTGAATATTTTGCACTGTTCTCTCACCGCCACCGAATACAATCATATTAGAGGAATAAGGTTAGCACATGAGTGTGGGAAAAATTAAAAACTATTTATGAAGGTACAGAGAAAGTAAAACAAGCTAGAAAAATAATGCTTGTTAAAGGTTTTGAAAACTTCATAATGCTTGAGGGTGAACATATTTCAAAAATGGTGGAAAGACTAGACAACATAGTCAATCTCCTATTGGCGCTTGGAAAGGTCATCTCGGAGGAAGATAAGGTAACCAAATAATTAAATGCTCTTCCCGGCTCATAGTCCGAAAAGGTGATGGCTATAATGGAAGCACAAAATTTTGAAACTCTCAAGTTCGATGAACTCATTGGAAATCTTCTCATCTATGAAGTCTATCTCAAGGAAAGAAGAATTCCAAACCATACACCTTACAATCGGGTATGCAATCTACTCCTAAAGGACATACTTCCAATAATTTCTATTATGCTAGTGATGAGGATGATGAGAAAATGACCGCCCTTGTTCGAAAATTTGCCAAGCTTTTTAATAAAAATAAGGCAAGGAAGTCTAGAGACAACTCGTATTTTAAATGCGGGAAACTCAGGCACTTTATAACCGATTGCCCAAAATTAGCAGAGGAGGAGCAAAAAAGGAAAAAACTTTTTCCGAAAAAGAAGGCGATGAACTTCTTGCCACATCCGATGAGAAAAAGAAGCCAAACATGGTCTCATGGCCATAGATGATGAAAACAATGAGGTACGCTCCAACTAGGAATGGCAACGGAGCAGGTCTGGGACGGGTTTGGCTTAACCTGGGACCCGCCTCGCCCCGCCAAGAATAATATGGACCCAGGACCCACTCCAGCACAAAACCCACCCCGCTTTGGACCAGTAACTTGGCGGGTCCAACCCAGCAGACCCGCCAAAAAGAAAAAATAACAGCCCTGGGACTACTGATTATTCCATTTTTTTACAAACTCTAAACTGTCAAAATATGTTTTACATGATATACAATATACTAAGATCTAAATTTCATCATTAAGACAATTAAGTTTAGCAAAAACTCATTAAGTAATAAAATAAAAAAGGTAACTTGATTGGCAGACTAATAATTCACTAATAGTAATTGATCAAACATTTACCATGGAACAGAAAAGAGGAAAAAAGGAAGTTGATAAACAAAAACTCTCTTTTTAACATGCAACGCTAAACAATTAAACCAGTTGACTAATCTAATTGTAGTTGAAATAATTAAATATTGTACAAAACACTGCTAAAAATAGGGGTATTCCATTAACATGTCTGTAATGTAAAATTTAAATGATAAGTAATAACTAATTCTTAGTGAATATATATGAACTATATATAGATATGCGGGGCGGGTCCGGGGTGGGGTCGCCGAAATCCATTACCCGCCCTGGACCTGGTGGGTTTTAGTTAAATAGGTCCATAACCCGCCCCGAGACTCGTTTGATCGGATTTAGACCCTTCCCTAATGGGACATGTTCAATGCGGAGGCGGGTTTTGACCCGCCCCATTGCCACCCCTAGCTCCAACTCTTCATCTTCTTCTTTAATTGATGAACTTCAATGTGATTATGATAATTTACAAAATGAATTTAGAGATATGATTTGTAAATACAAGACTTTGAAAAAGGAGTATGAAGAGCTAAAATTAGACAAATTATTTATTTCTTATGAACCACTTGATCATGCACACTCTATTACTCTTGCTAAGTTCATAGTCTCGATTGCGAAAAACTATTGCTCACTAAAGAAATTAAGAATTTGAAAAAGGATATGCAACATTTTAATTTGAGTACGGATAAGGTCACAAAAATCCTTGGTGCACAAAGAAGTGAACAATCTAAACTAGGACTTGGTTACAAACCTTTTCAAACTATTTTTAAGAAAAATGACCAAGCTCCAACTTTCATACATGCTAGTAGTCCTAATATTATTACTTGCTATTATTGTGATAAAAATGGATATTTTTCTAGTGCATGTAAACTTAGAAATAGCAATAGTCATTTTTGGAGACCCAAATGTCTCAAGGCTAACCCCCATGGAACCCAAAATTTTAGGGTACCTAAAAATAATTTATTTGTAGGTTCTAGGGGCTATAACAATCTCGGAAGATTCCAAATGGCTCGTGGCAACGGGTGTTCGCGCCATATGACCGGAAAGAGAGAACTCTTTACCAACATCAAGCTCCAAGAAGAAGGAACGGTCATGTTCGGGAATGGCAAAGGAAAAATTCTTGGCAATGGAGACATTGGTAATTCTTCTTTCTCTTTTAGTAATGTTTTATTAGTAGAAGGGCTTAAGTTCAATTTGATAAGTGTAAGTCAACTTTGTGATTCGAATTATGATATTGTTTTTAATAAACAAAAATGCCTTATTCTTAAAAATGGTAAAATTACTTGTAAAGTTAGTAGAAAAGGCAATCTTTATAAAATTTGTATAAGTGATTTTGTTAGTCAAAATATTTCTTGTCTTATCGCCAATAATGATTTAACTAGTTTATGGCATAGGCGACCTGGACATGTTGGATACAAGAATTTACAAAAGATTTATAAAAACCAACATGTCAAAGGACTACCCAAATTAAATTTTGAAATCTTGGCTTATGTGACACTTGTCAAAAGAACAAGTTAGTTAAAGGTAGTTTTAAGCCCCAAAGATGAAATTTCCACAACCAAGCCTCTACAACTACTTCATCTTGATTTGTATGGGTATATTGGCACCGAAAGTCTATGTGAAAAACATTACACTTTTGTTATAGTTGATGACTTCTCTAGATATACTTGGGCTATTTTTCTTGCAAATAAAAGTGATGCCGCTAATGAGTTTTCTAAGTTGTGTAGACTTATAGAGAATAAAAAAGAAGATACAATTAAATCTATAAGGAGTGACCGAGGAGGTGAATTTGATAATGATTTTAGAATATTGTGTGAAACCAAGGGGTATGCACATGATTTTTCGGCTCCAAGAACTCACAACAAAATGGTGTTGCCGAGAGAAAAAATCGAACTCTTCAAGAAATATGTCGGTCCATGCTCAATTAATTTTCAGTTCCAAAATATTTTTGGGCCAAAGCCGTCAACACCACTTGTTATGTCATAAATCGGGTATATATTCATCCCAAGTTGAATAAAACACCTTATGAGTTTTGGAAAGAAAGAACTCCAAATATTAGTTATTTCAAAATATTTGGTTGCAAGGGTTTTATTTTGAATACCAAGGATCAATTAAACAAACTTGTTCCTAAGGCTGATGAAGGAATTTTTATGGGGTATTCGACTAAGAGTAAGGCGTATCGGGTTTATAACAAAACTAGCATGGTGGTTGAGGAGTCTATTCACGTCAAATTCAATGAAGCCTCCGGTGTTGAAAGAATATCCAATGATGAAAGTGATGAAGAAGATGAAGTTGGACCAATTGTTTCAAATGATACTCAAAGTGACCAACCTTCCACATCAAATGATCAACCTTCATATTCCAATGCTCAACAAGAGGATAAAGGTGATAATTCGGATCTTCCCGTGGCATTGAAATTCAAAGGAGATCATCCAAAAGATCTTATAATTGGGGATTCTCTAGAAAAAGTTATGACTAGGAGAAAATTTGTCGAAAAAGCTCTTATATCCCAAAAAGAGTCTAAAAATGCTAAGAAAGCCATTGAAGATGAATATTGGTTTCTTGAAATGCAAGAAGAGTTGAATTAATTTGAAAGGAATGATACTTGGGAATTGGTGCCTTGTCCTCCATCACAAAAGATTATTGGCACAAAATGAGTATTTCGAAACAAACTCGATGATCAAGGCAACAATTCTTTGAAATAAAGCAAGGTTAGTAGCTCAAGGGTATTGTCAAGAAGAACGTATTGACTATGACGAAACTTTTGCACCTGTAGCACGCTTAGAAGCCATTCATATTTTGCTTGCCTATTCTTGCTTTAAAAATCTCAAACTTTACCAAATGGATGTTAAGTTTGATTTTCTAAATGGTTTTATTCAAGAAAAAGTCTATGTAAAACAACCTACAGGGTTTGGAAATTTTTCGAGACCAAATGATGTGTATAAACTTAAAAAGGCCTTGTATGGTTTAAAACAAGCACCCGAGCTTGGTATGATAGACTTAGTTCCCTTCTTTTGCAAAATAGTTTTTCAAGAGGTAAAGTTGATACTACTCTCTTTGTTTTTGAGAAAGGGCAAGATTGCTTATTAGTACAAATTTATGTTGATGGTATATTTTTTGGTGCTACTAATGAGTATGTTTGTAAGAAATTTTCTAAGCTTATTCAAGGTGAATTTGAGATGAGCATGATGGGAGAACTTAATTTCTTCTTTGGGCTTCAAATAAAACAATGCCAAGAAGGTATTTACATATCTCAATCCAAGTACACCAAAGAGCTTCTAAAGAAGTTCAGAATTGAAGAATGAAGGACCGTTGCTGTTCCTATGGCAACAAATATCAGGCTTGACAAAGATGAAAAAGGCAAGTCGATTGATGAATCAAAATATCGAGGTATGATTGGTAGTTTACTTTATTTAACTGCATGTAGACTCGATATTCTTCATGCTGTATGCATATGTGCTCGATTTGAAAGCAATCCCAAAGAATCTCATATGAGTGCCGTTAAAAGAATTTTTCGATATTTGAAAGGCACTATTTCATATGACTTGTTTTATCCAAAGAATGAATTTTTTTCTCAAAAGGATATAGGATTCGGACTATGCGGGAAATATTAATGATCGCAAAAGTACTTCCGGATCATGTCAATTTTTATGCGATTACCTAGTATCTTAGTTTTCAAAGAAGCAGAATTGTGTACCTTTATCTACAGCCGAAGCCGAATACATTTCTGCGGCCTTTTGTTGTACTTAACTTCTTTGGATGAAATAAACTTTAGCGGATTACAAATGTTCTTTTGAATATGTTCATATTTTTTGTGATAATACGTCCGCTATAAACATTGCTCAAAATCCAGTTCATCATAAATGAACTAAATGTATTGAGGTTCGACACCATTTTCTAAGGGATTGTGTTTCTAAATAAAAATTGAAACGTGCTTTGTTTCGTCTCAAGATCAACTCGCGGATATTTTTACAAAAGCGTTGGTAGCCGAGTCTTTTACTTCAATCCGAGCTCGTCTAGGCATAATGCATATCGACTAAGGTCTATGATTGCATTTTGCGCGCTTTTAAAACTTAGGGGTAAAAAATAACATTTTTAATCTTTCAAAATGGACAACAGACTAAAAGTGAACAAGGACAGGTCGCCAAGGGGTCGACCAGTCGACCTTTTCAGGGACCTGTCACCCCCTATGGTGGACCAGTCGACCTGTCCTCAATTTCCGTCTTATTTTCAAAACTTAACACCACTTCGCCCATTTCACACACAAATCACTCAAAATAATTTTCTCTTGCAATTTCTACTATATTGGGCTTCTTTAATGTATATATCTTCCAATTTATTCATTTTCTCCAATCCTTGGTAAGTTTAATTTCCTCTTTAATCTCAATTGGGTTGAACCCTTGAGAACTTTGTTGGAACTTGATGAATTTGTGTAATTCTTGTATTTCTATGTTGAGGATTATGTCTGTTGATGGATTATGATAGTAGAATTAGGGTTGGTGTTGATTTTTTTGGGCATGATTATATTTACAAATGTCATATACAACTTCAATTTTATCCTATGCATGCCAAGTGTTTGATAAAATGCCTATGCAAATTTCATCCTTTGCATGAATCTCTTGATTATAATTGTCTTATATCATTATGGAGATCATGTTTTATCCATCAAATGAGCTTCTATATGCTTTCTCTTATCGATTTCTCTTACATTTTGGAATTCTAAGCTCTCCATTCAAAGGCACGAAAATTTGATTCAATGCGCACTTTGACATATATTTATGATGTTTTTATCTTGCTAATAGTTTTTTTGATGATTCCAAAGGGAGAGAAAAATGGAATGAGCTCATAAGCTTATGTTTAGATCAATGAAGCTAGAAA
Source organism: Rehmannia glutinosa (assembly GCA_016081115.2). NCBI lineage: Eukaryota > Viridiplantae > Streptophyta > Magnoliopsida > Lamiales > Orobanchaceae > Rehmannia > Rehmannia glutinosa. Next base: position 108,096 of record JABTTQ020003168.1, read on the forward strand.
AAGCTATAAGCTGCGCATGAAAAAGTCATAAGCTGTGGATGGATTTTAGTCTAATGGTTGCATAATGGACTATTATTTATAACTAATGTCTTATTTTTGACAATGGGAGCTTTTAAGCTCTTGAACTTCAAGCTATATCTGCAAAAGCTGAGCTTTTATCTTTTAGTTGATTACTTTTATGCTCTCCTTTGTTTAGCATATTGATAGGGGGAGCTTTTGTAAAAATTTTGGAAAAATTCTTGCTCATATCCTTATGATTTTCATCATGAAAAGTGCTGCTTAAAATGGATAGTTGATTTTGACTGGAAAAACGTATTTCGTTTCTAAAATCGATCTCCTAAAATTATTTTGGTTTTGTAATCATAAAAAAGGAGGAGTTTGTTAGATAAATATTTTTATTGTAATTTTGATGATTTCATATAATCGAGTTTTATACCAAAACAATGTCCCCAAATATTGTCCAAATACTTCAAAATAATTTAAATAATTTTTACTAATTTTTTGGAGTATCTCTTGAACTTTTTTTTTTGACAAAAGTCAGACAACTCCTCTATTTTGAGGTCAACCGGTTGCCCTATAAGGCAACTCGTGCCTGAAAATTGAAACTTGAAACAGAACAAAATAGAGAAGAATTGGGGAGGGAGGCTGACCGGTCGACCTAGAGGTCGACTGATGTGGTCAACCGGTCATCCACCTGGTCGACCAGTGGCTGAAGCTTGGCATTTCATTTCTTGGTCTTTGTTTTGAGGTGGAACGGTTGAACCCAAGGGTGACCGGTCCAATCTCTGGTCGACCAATCCATCTCCAGGGCAACCTGTGTTTAAACAATTCAAATGTTTTATTTCTTATTAGAGATTAACCGGTCGCCCTAAGGTTTTATCAGCAGAAACTATCCGTTGCAGCATACAACTTTTCATGAAATTGTGGGATTTATTTCTAATAACTATTTTCTTCAATTGATTGGCATTGTTTTTATAGATTTCAATCTCCTAGGAGGAACCTATGCTGCTATCCAAATTAATGAGCTCTCCTATAAATACTTGAAGGCTTGAAGGTTCAAATAACACAAGCATACAGACAATAAGCAAAAATCAGCAAACTTCTTGTTCTTCACTTTCATATACTTGTTGTATTTAAACTAAGACTTACACTTGCACATATTGAGTATTAGGCTTCATTCTTGATTACACTTGCACTTCAAAGTTGGATACTTCATTTAAGTTGTAATCTTGAATTGATGTAAATCATCCAAAATAAGACATCATTGTTAGTGTTCTTGTGGTAAGAACACACTTGGTTGATTCTAGGTATTGAAGAGTGTGGTTCTATTCATTGTTGTAAGAAGATTGTGGCAATCTTCATAGGTGGTATTGTAAGAATAGTGTGATACTCTTCAAGATAAAGGTTGTAATAGTGTGGTATCTATTAAAAAACTTTTTCCTTTTTGAAATCCATTCGGATATACTAGGTGGTAGAGCACGTGGTCCCTAGGTGGGGTGAAGCTCTATAAATTATCGTGTGTTGTTTATATTTCTGCACTTTTATTTGTTCATCATCTTCATATTCAAAAAAGAGGGCAAAAATCTGAAAATTGGGAAAATCTATTCACCCCCTCTAGATTTTCGTAGCCACGTGGACTAACAACATACATCTAACATCTCTTCTAATTATCATCATCCGGGCGTCTGGGACATTTTCTACGAGTATGATCAGTAGCTCGACATATTCCATATTTCTTTTTACTACGCACCTTTCCGGAAGTACCTAGTTGTGTTACTGAGGCGCTACCATCTTCGAGCGGAATGAACATACTGCATTTGACGCAATTGTGGTCAGTCACCCCACATCTTGAGCATACTTGACTCTTACATGAACGGTTGCTCGATGACTCGACAACGGATTGTACTCTATTTTGCCTTGGTCATCCTTCTTGTCTAGGATCATTCAAAGGATTGCATTTTAATTCTATCATACCTTTAGATAGAACCCACTCACTCGGGTCAGGAACTGGTAGCACTTCGCCCACACACATTTGTTTAAGGTTTCAATTTTATAATAATGTGCAACAAATGAATAAATATTGAGGTTCGTCTTCCTAATTATTGCAGATACATGAGAGCAAGTAATCAACTCATAATCAAACTCTCAACAACTGCACATTCTTAGAGATAAGTTGACCAAATATTTCTTCGTGCCATCTTTCACCTTGTACTTCACACTGCTAAGACATTGGACATCCATCCTACGACCTGCCTCAACTGTATTACTTAATCTTTTGGTTTCTTCTTGTGTTAACTCTTCATCTATTTCAGTAGCAGCAGTGCGTCGCTCAAAAACTATTTTTCCATAATAGTCTGAGCGCACTCAAGCACTGAACAACCAGCAACTTTCTGGCCCATAATAATCGACTATTAAAGCTCTCGACCGAATTAGATGTCATGAACCCATATCATCGGACATGACACTTACATCGAGACCATCTTTCCTCCTTTGTATGTTCTAATTTCTTAAACGAACCATTCTCACTAGCAACTTTGATGTTTGCGAGATATTTTTTGTAGTCTTCGAGGCGGTAAGAATATGCTGCATTTATGAACATTGTTACTACATGCTGACCATACTGAGCCAAATCGTTTTTGCAAATAATAAGTGCAAAGACCATGCAATGCGTGTGGATACACTACTTTTATTGCATTACTGATACTCTTATGTTGATCAGAAACAATCAAAAGATCACAGGGGCAAACATAAGTTTCTCGCAACTGTCTCAAAAACCATGTTTAAGACTCGTCATTCTCAATGTCACCAATTCCAACTGCGAGGGGGACTATTTGTTCATTACCATCTTTTGTTACAACAACGAACAATATTCCTCGATATTTGCCTTTAAGGTGTGTTCCATCAATAACAAGAACATGTCTGACATGATTCAGAAATCCAATAATCGATGCGTGCAAAGCAAAAAACACATACTGAAATCTTTTAGCATGACCTACCTTCCACCTTGCTACCGATCCAAGATTCGTCAAAGTCAACATGTGTGCGTAAGATGGAAGCATGTTGAATGATTTGTTGTTATCTCCAAATATCATGTCAAAAGCATGATATTTTGCACTTAATGCAACATTATAAATCACTTTTAGTCCATGTCGAGATTCCAACTCTGCAATCATATCTCTTGGAACAAGACTAGAATGCTCCATTAGCAATCTAGATGCAAAATAGTGACCGATTACTTTGGAATGCACTAGTCTAGATGCATTTTCATTCACATTCACCCCACTTCCCATGTGCTTGTCAAATTTTCCTACTCTCCACATATCATTTTTCCCATATCCACGCATTCTAAAAGGACAACATTTATATCTGCAAATAACATTATGATGAGACCTATCTGAGCATTCAACTCGATACTCAACTTGATTTTCAAGGTGATACATGCCAACTGCCATCTCCAAATCAACTTTGATCATGTATGTTGCACCTTTCCACAGTATACCACCTGATGCTTCCAATCTGCCAGGTTCATCACGCTGGGTGACACGTGTGATGGTGTAACTGTAATTACCCAACCTCGTGCTACATGAGTTGCTGTTGTTTCCCTATTGTAATCCCATTCAATATCCTCACCTAGACATTTGTGTGGATATTTGGAATTTGACGTTGATTCTCATTTGATACGATGTTGTTGTGAACAACTCTTTCTTCAATTGGAATCTGATTTTGATTCTCTGCAAATATTTCTCTTCGCCTACGTCTCCACTCACAAAATTCTTCGAAATCAACACGTTGGTGGTCATCTTCAAAATGATTATTACCCTCATTATCATCACCACGATCACCATCAGTGGCAACATTATCATCTACAAGATGATTATTACCGTCATCATCAGTATTAACATTATTATCGCCCTCCTGATCTATTTTTATAAAATCTTGATCTATCTTCAACCCAATCACAACCAAAATCAGGATAACAATCCTCTATACCATTGGGGACTATGCCCTCTCCATGTTGATCAATATTATATTTTGGACATCTTTCTCTGTGTTGTTCGGTAAATGTATGTGAGCTTTGGATGGGTTGGTCAATATTCAGTGTATGCGCAGAAGGGACACAATAAGGTTGGAACCCAAGTTGATCTAGCATGACAGGAATTGAGTATTGTATATTGTTAGAAGATCTAGTCGGGAATATTTGGCTACAAAGTATATTTTGTGAATCCATTAGCTGGATAAAACATCCCCCCGAACCTTGATCATTCGCAACTTGATTATACTCAGATTGACTACCCACCACATCATGTGAGGTTTTCTCCGTATTTTTTATTTTTACGGTGATGAAAACAACAGATAAATCGGTGTTTGCAAAAACACGATCAATGTCACGATCTGTAGGTCCCAAGGGGTGTGAGTGTAAGGTTTAGAACGGGGGTTGAATAAACCTTACCAACTTTTCGATTTAGTCCTTTTAAAACGTTGAGTTAATATTTCACGGTGAGTGCTTGGTGGACAACCAAGTTAATTAATCAACAGAGTTAGTCACTCAATGACTGATCGTTTGTTGATGGAATAACTCATTTGTTTTGACTAAAGACTTAACTCGATTGTGATATGTTTTTTTGGAAGACTTAACACCCTTGAATTTTGGTTAAATATGTTTTAATGCTTGGTTTTAGCACTTTGTTGATTATCAATTGGATAGCAAATTTATCGTGAGAAATTAAAGTAATGTGCGAGAAATTAAAGTCTTTGAAATGTAAATGACACAATAAGTTTTTATAGAGGTTCGAAGATGGGGTAATTCTTCTACTCCTCTCTTCTCCAACTCCCGGAGGAATCCACTAAGTATTGATCAATATACAAAGTGGTTAGCGATCCAGATGCAAGTCTTTATCACACGGTGACTTGATCCTTTGGGACTCGATCACGGAGATGCCTTGGTCACACACGGTGGCTTCTCGTGACGACTCGGCTTCTTCAAAGGGCATTTGTCTTGCTACTACAACCCACTTGCTCAAGCTTCTTGGATTTGATCACGAAGCCCTCCAAAAACTTGAGACTGGTTCGACCTTGAACCTTCCTACAATCCTCCCGTGGAATGTAGACCCCTTGATTCTTCAAATGTTTCCTCTTCAATCGATTGAAGTCGTCTTTCCTTCACAGGTAAGTGTTGGATTGATTTCTTCGTAATGTAGGCTTGAGGATTGAACTTGAATGATTTGAGAATATTTTTGGTTCTGAGATATTGCTTTTCTTGTTCGTGTTTGTTTTTCGATTGTCAAGGTAACCAACTTCCTCTCAAATAGATTCCTCGGCCTTTTATAGTGTTCTTTTGAAAATTTTCCCATTGAAGAGATAGGCTAATTTTCAAAAGACACTTGTGGTCGTTGACTTGTCTTGTTGCGATCCTTGAAATTGATATTTCCTCGTATGAATGAGTATTGACTTTTCGAGTTCGACATAGGTGCGGTGTCTTCCTATTGGTTTATTCCTTTTGCACGCTTCGGGGTGAGCACTTCAAGAAAGCGATATGGAAGTATTACTTGTTTAAGAAATTCTCTTGACTTACGTGCAACGGATCTCTTTCGATTATCTCGACTTGATCGCATTTCCTTGACTTCCCAGGTGACTTCAAGTCGCCTTCCAATCATTGGATGACTCATCTGTCACTTCAACTTGAGACTGGGTGTCTTGAGTTGACTTTGACACTTCACTCATTGCACCTTGAGTCGAGTTCCTATCTTCTCTTCTTTGCCACACTCAGCTGCCTCACAGCGGAGTCTTCCTTCTAGTCTTCAGTTGATTTCTTGCATATCTTGGAATAGCTGACTTAACTCAGCTCGACCAACCCTATCTATTACAATGCAATTTACAACAAAAATGGGGTGCCAACTTTCTATTCTAAGTTTTAAATGGCATTCATCAAAATCTAAAAATGATTTCCCAACAATTTCCCCCTTTTTGATGATGCCAAAACTTAAAACATTCATTCAATAATTGAACAACAAAGATACGTACAGACAATGTAGAATCACATAATGTATGCGTAGAATCAATCTTTTTATTGATCATAACATTCTTGTTCTTTACACAGCTGTTTACAGAGTGTATCAGCGCTTAAACAGAACTTAAGGTAACCATGCTGTTCTATATCTACGCAAGTAGAGAAATTATACAATTTTATTCGATGTCTGGAAGACTTACATAAAGATGTATTTACATAGTAAAATACATGAAGGGGTGAACAACAACACTTCATCTCCTCACGTTGCCTCCTTCTTTCCTCTTCTTGACTCGACATCTTCGACCTTTTTCTCTTTTTCTCATCTCCGACCTCCTTCTTTTTCTCATAAGCCTTTCTCGGCGACTTCTTCATCTTCTTTTTCTTTCTTGTCTTTCCTCCCACGGTGAGTTTGTCTTCTATTTTCTTCTTCAATCCTCTTCACATACTCAACATTGTTCTTAGCCACTTGCGGGTTGGCTACTTCGTCGAATCGGCCCAATAGATCCCCATTTCTTGCCTGGATCTATGTACTCAATGTTTCTAGCGAGAGGTCTAGGTGCGAAACCTCTTCCTCCACCATTGCTTCTTCCTCTTCCTCGGGTGTGTATTGTCTTGGGGCCTTCTTTTCCCCCGGTGAGTGACCAGCAGAGCGACCGATGAGTCTGTCTGCTTGCTGTCGGCTTTTTCACATAATTTGAACCCTTTTTCCCAATACAAATCCAGGCTTGAGCCATGGACATATTTGCGAAGTAACCCTCGGATGCGGCGTCTTGAATTCATCAACAGATCTTGGCTCGGCTTACGCGTCTAAAATGGCATAGGTGTCTCATGCGTTGGAATGCCTCCATGTTGTTTCGAATATCCATAACTCGGGCATCCATCTTTCCTTCCACTTCCTTCATCCCCGCTTCAACTATCTTTCTCTTTTCAACCATGGGTACGCAGGATGTTGGAGCGGCAGAGTCACGGGGTGTTTCTTTGATGATATCACCGTGTGACAAGACCTTATTGGGGGTTTTAGCAATCATCAAGGTCATATCTTTCGAGCCTTCCCCTCAACATATTTTCTTTCTTTCTTCTCTTCTTCTCTGTTCCGATTTGTCTTTCCTTTCACGATTCGTCCTCCTTTTTAGCTTCGAGATCCTTTCAACGCCTTTATGTATTCCTCTTCCCCCTTTTTGGCATCATCAAAGGAGAGAGGAACCCCGAAACAAGCTAGCAATCATGAAGTCTAAGCGATCGATAGTTTGAGTTATGCTTCAATCATTGTGGAGTATCTTGCATGGAATTCGGGAGCGGGTGGCGTTGGATTCAGCTGTCACCATCTTCATTTCAGCCATGAGGAGGCTAAACTTCCGATCCATGTTCTCCTCTACGTGCAGGAGCTCTTTCTTATTATATTCACGCAGCAGCTTCATCTCTGTGTGGTGAGATTCATGCATTCGTTCGATGTTCTCTTACATTCTTGTCTTCGTATCATCATTCTTAGCCCGCCAGACTAGCAATTTATTGAACAATGTCCTGAAATATCGAGCTTGTTCTACGCGCATTGTTTGCTATTGTTGCCACCATTCCCGGATCCTAACAATTATTCCTCGCAGATCGACAGTAAGATTTGCATCTCGGTTATCCAGCCTCATGTCCAGATAGGCCTGGTGCCTTTCCATCTTCTCTATCTCTGCAAATATGGCCTTAAAAACTTCTCGAACCTCAGTTGTCACTTCTGTCTCAGCTGGCGGCCAAGCGGCGTCAAAGTCAAAGTCTCTTTGGGATGATGGTGTCTGTTGGAATAATGGGATCAAGTTTATGGAAACATTCTTGATCTCGGTGATTCTTGGGAAGGTCGGTACTTCCAGAGAGAAGGAAATGATTCTTCAAACGAATCATCACGGCAACGGAATCTCTTGAATGATAACTTGTGCTTGTGAAGTTCCCGTTAGAGTCGATCTGCTGCGGACTTGGGAGCTGCGCGATTGACTCTGTTTTAGTTGTGGTCTCATTGTGAAGTTGACCCGACCTTTGAGCCTCATTTGTTTTAACAACCGTTGGTCTCAACCGATTTTTCCTTATGAGTTGATGGTCCTCGGCCATATCGAGCGTCATTGGACGATGATGAGATTTCAAGGGTGGCTCATCATCAAAATTAAAGGTTTGGCAAGTAGCCTTAAGGTCGGACTTACTCGTGCTTGGGAGAACATCCTCACCGAGTCTTTTGGATTGGCAATAGGGGATGACTCAACCGTCTTCACCTTCGGATCCGAGAAAGGTTACATCGGGATGTTCTTGGGAATCGTGAAGAGCACTTATCTCCTTTCGGATGGATCAATGATAGTAGGAGGGATGTTCGTGCGTCGTCTCTTTACCCAGGAAGTCTCAACCTCCCGTTGGCCTTCACTACCTCCCTGCAGATCTCAATGCGCAACGAGGCATTAGGACGATCCCTTCGACGGTGTCGATTGTCTTGGGGTCTTCGAGGTGGCATCCACTAGAGTCTCAACTCCATGGATTGCACTTTCATTGCCCAGTGTTAACTCCCGGGCGATTCTTCGTGCCTCGATTTGCACTGGCAGCGTCATTGGCTGCGCAGAGCGATTGGCACTTCACCGGTGAGACGATCTTAATCTATGCGAGCCTCGTCGATGACAACTTGTTTGTGTATCCGTTTATTGTTCCTTCTCCACTTCTCCTCCAAGATTTGTTGTGGAGTCGGTTGCAAAGATCCTCCGACCTTGCTGCGGTGGGGGAGTTTCCCCTCGGTGGCACACCGGTGAGTGACTTGGAATGGGGTCACTCGTCTCCAAACTCTTGGCATTCCCTTTGAGTAGTCGGCCGTTGGGGCGGTGGTAAGACACCTTCATTAGGGTAGGCTTGGGGTCCCCACAATCCCGTTTTCATCGCCAGTTCCTTAACACCTTCTTTCGAGTGAGTGGAGAAGTGGTGGCGAACAATGTTGTGGCAATATTTGCGCACCACTCCCATCGGATCGATCTCCAATCGTGATGTGGAAGACTCCCTGGTCCTTCCAATAACCGTTGCTCATGCAGTTCCTGGATTCGCATGGCTTCTTTGCATCTGCAATTCTTCAGAGCGCCGGCAGGATCAGATCCTCATCACTCCCGAGAGAGGATGTCAAAGATGAGGATGTGTATGATCGTGGTTCGATAAAGGGACAAATCGGCCTCTTCACGAGCCTCGGCTTCCTCTGCCGATCTCGCTTCTCCTTGTCTTTGAAGATCGCAAGATATACATTTTTCTTCGATCCGTTTTCTTCAACAAATTCCGGTCTTTGGAATCGCGATTTTGATCCACTTCCTCCATTCTCATGAGACGATTTTGGATGGATATGGTGGGGATAGGATCATCACATCATCATCATCTTTGTCATCTTCTCCCTGCTTTGTCCCTCGTTCTCGGGGATTGAATGTAGCAAACTTTGGTGCTCCACACCTCGATGGCGTCTGCATTGCGGGAGGGAAAGCAACCTGTCCACGGGGAGAGTGTGCTCTCTCGTTGCCTTTAGTGTTCTGTCGACAATCGTGTCTTCAATGTGTCTCTGCTGATCGGCTTTAGCAGACTTGGCTATTTATTTCATCAATGATTTCGGAGACTTTACTTCTCCGGCAGTCTCGATTTTGTTTGGTGAGTGGCCGACTCGAAGTTTGGTTTCTCAAGCTCGGAACGCTTGAAGATTCTTCTTCTTTTAGTCCTTACCAGGAGGGATTTCTGGCTCGGATATGGTTTATTCTGAGTCTGGGCGGCGGGGGTCTTTGTTGTCTTTTCTCGAGGAGTGGCCGTCTCGGCTTATCGATCCTCCTTTTCTTGACAATAGGAGAAGGTATTTGAGGTTCCTTCTCCATTTGTGGGCGGCTGCAGGGGAGCGGGAGACACGATCTGCGGGGGGTAGGGGTATCTTTGTTTTCTTCTTCTTTCTTTGGGGGCAACAATCTTCTTTTTTGCAGTGCGGGCGGCCTTCTTCCGGGGAGAGGAGAAGACAATTTGTTTCTTCGGGACGGTGATTCCCCCTCACTCATGTCGGCTCTCTTGGCATAAGCTCTCCTCGTGCTCAGGAGAGATTATACTAGGAACATTTTCTTGTTAACATGGAACGCCTTTCCATGTCGAAGGGACTCCTTTTACTTCCATCATCCGACCAATCACCAGACCGTACCCAAGGGATCCTCCAAACGTACCATCCTCCTTGAAGGATTTATTCCCAATATTCTGGCAGAGTCTGCTGTATACAAACTCAGCCCAGTTCATCTTCTTTTCTTTTATGATCGCGGCCATCACGATCAGCTTAGTTTTGGACAGTTGATTATAGCTTCTAAATTTGATATCAATGCACTTGGCAACAATATCCAGCAGTTTGTGGTAGTCTTCCTTCAACAGCTTCTTCTCAGCTGTGTAGACAACCTTCGCAGCACAGTCGGGCTTGGCTACTTCCTTCCAAGCAGCAGCCAGGTTAACATCGGCTTCATAAATCTCGGCACTCCTTCCCGCAAGCAACAAGCGATGTTGTGCGCGGATCTTTGGCGTGATGGTGAACTCTTTTTCGTGAGTGAAGAGGACTTGATGCCCTCATCGTGAACTTCAGCGTTCACGTATAACTATGCGACCTCTTCCACGTAGGTCAACGGAAACTCCATCGTCAAAAATGGTTTCAGTCCTGACTTTTCCAGCTTCTCTGCTATCTTATTCACGAGGTGTATCGTCGGACCCTTGTTTGATCATGCCGTCGAAATCCACAAGAGACCCGGTGTGGATTTTCTTTCCCAACTTGACAAAATCATGAATAGATGCCATTCTCGATGTTTTACCGAACGAAACTTTGAAAATGAACTTGAGGATTTGTAAGGTTTTGAGAGAAAGTTTCTTTCTTTGCTTTTGAGAGAGAGATGAAACAGTTTTGGTAAAGTGAAGAAAATTGGAAGAAACGGTATATGTATGGGTTATGAAAGGGCGTGCGGGTGGTTTTGAAATTTGATCAAGATCAACGTCTTAGATTTTGCACGCCGATTAACATTTAATTTTCGCATTTATTGCGGCAACATTTATATCCAATCATAAGCTTTGTGTGCGCTTTTGGTGTACACGTCATAATTATATCGACGTCATTCTTAAAAACATTCCCGCTTAGTAAAAAGGACTGCGTTTTTGTCACTTTGCTCATAAATGACTCAGCTTATTCCTTAGCTGATTTAACTCTTCTCACTTTGCACATAGGTACTCAACTGTCAGTTAACTTGACACATTTGATTCACTGATCCGGCTGATTCACTTAGCTGATTCAAGAGTTCAGCCATTTTTCATCTTTTCATGTTCCATCTCTTTTCTTTGACTCCTCTGAGTGTCAACTCAGCTCAATTAACCCTAATTCATGCTTGAGTTCTTCAAATCTTGATTCACATAATGGTTTTGTGAATATGTCGCCTAAATCGCTTATCGGTTGAGATATATTCAAGGTGATGTCCTTCTTTTCAACATGATCTCTTATGAAGTGATATCGACATCAATGTGCTTTGTTCTTGAGTGCAACAGGATTTTGAGTGATTGCAATTGCACTTGTGTTATCACACATAATTGGAATTTCCTTTTCTTCAAGTTCATAATCTCTCATTTCTTTGTCTCATCCATAAGACTGGCACTGTGTTTGCCGCTGACTATGTATTCTGCCCATTTGTGGAGGTAGCTATTGAATTTTTTTCTTCTTTGAACCAGGAAATTAGCCTATTTCAAGCATTTGACATGTGCCACGAGGTACTCTTCCGGCAACTCTACATCCATCATAGTCGAGTCGAATACCCAATTAGCTTGAATCCACCTTCCTTTGGATACCATAAGCCAACTTCTTGGCTTCCTTTCAAATATCTCAAGATTCTCTTGGCTGCGGTCATGTGGCTTTCTTTTGGAGCAGATTGAAATCTTGCACATACACCTACAACAAAGGTGATGTCCGCCCGCTTCTTTGTAAGATGAAGCGGTGATCCAATAAGTTCTCTGTATTTGTTTGATCCATGAGGCTTGCCATCCGCATCCATATCCATTTTGATTGATGTATTCATCGGTATTTTCACATAAGACTTCTCTTCCATACCAAATTTCTTCATTAAATCTCGGTATTTTTGTCGACTTATGAAGGTTCCATCCTTCACTTTGTTTTACTTGGAGTTCAAGGAAGAATGTCGGCTCTCCCATCATGCTCATTTCAAATTTGCTTTGCATAAGATTTGAGAATTTATCACATGACTCTTTGTTTGTGGATCTAAAGATGATGTCATCCACATATATTTGAACAAGCAAAGATACTCTTTCCATCTTGAATTTCAAGAGTGTTCTATCCACTTTACCTTTTGTGAATCGTTCTAAGTCAGGAATTGTGATAATGTATCAAACCATGCTCTGGGTGCCTGTTTCAATCCATATAAAGCTTTCTCGAGTTTGTATACCTTATCTCCAAGAGTCTTCTGCTCAAATCCTGGAGGTTGTTCAACATATACTTCTTCCTCCAATAACCCGTTAAGGAATGCACTTTTTACATCCATTTGATATACAATGAAGTTCTTGTGAGCAAAGCATAGGTAAGAAACATCCTTATGGCTTCCAATCTTGCCACGGGAGCAAAAGTTTCATCAAAATCTATTCCTTCTTCTTGGCAATACCCTTTGGCTACCAATATTGCTTTGTTTCTTACCACAGAACCTTCCTCATTCATCTTGTTTCGAACACCCATTTAGTGCCAATAACATTTTGATGGGTAGGTCTTTGAACCAATTTCCACACTTTGTTTCTTTCAAATTGATTGATTCTTCTTGCATGGCTTGAATCAATGTGTGTCATCCAATGCTTGTGACACATCTTTTGGCTTTATTTGTGAGATGAAACAAGTGAACATAGCTTCTTATTGGGTTCGGATCTGGTTTTTACACCTTTTCTTACATTTCCAATGATTAGTTCGGTGGATGGTCTCTTAGCCATCTTACATCGAGGTTGGAGTAAGTTAGTGGATTCGATCGTCTTTATTGTATGTTATTTTGATCACTCTCTCATCATCACTTATTTGCATATTTCCCATTGTCTTTGAGACTCGGCTATCTCATCTTCATCTCGAGTTTATAATTCGACTTGACTTCAACATAGGGACTCTTCGCATGGTTGGTGATTCGACTTATCGGTGACTCTTCAATGTCTTCTCCATTTACATTGGGTTCATCAAACACCACATGAATGGATTCTTGAGAACCATTGTCCTTTTGTTGAGCACTCTGTAGGCTTTGCTTCAAATTTGAGTATCCCAAAAAGATACCCTCATCGCCTTTAGCATCAAAAGCCTTTAAATTGTCCTTGCCATTGTTATGGATGAAGCATTTGCATCCAAATATTCTAAAATATGCAACATTTGGCTTTCTCCTGTCCAAATCTCATAGGAGTCTTTGTCATTTTGTCTATTTATCATGCATCTATTTTGAGTATAGCATGATGTGTTTATTGCTTGACCCAAAATCTTTTAAGCGATCTGCTTGACTAACATGGTCCTTGCCGCTTCTTTGAGAGTTATGTTCCTTCTTTTCGCAACTCCATTTTCTTTGTGGAGTTCTTCCGGTGATAATTCATGACCAATACCATTTTCAACACAAATCGAGTTATTATACCATTGACAAACTCGGTTCCTCTGTCGAGATCTTATTTTTATAATGGTTTGACTCTTCTCATTTTGGATTCTCTTCATTAGCTGTGGTAGTTTCTACAGAGTTTCTTTCTTCTTACACATGAATATTGCCCATGTGTATCTTGAGTAGTCATCTACTACCACCAAGGTGTATTTCTTCCCACTTATGCTAGCTGGTTCAATTGGACCAAATAGATCCATACGTAGCGGTGCAATATTCTCGTTGAAGATGGACATGTCTTTTCTTCGAATGATGATTTGATTTGCTTTCCCATCTGGCATGCATCACATACACTTTCCTTCTTGTATACTGAGTCTGGAAGTCCTTCCATGAGATTGCTCCTTGCAAGATTGTTAATTGTTTTGAAGTTCAGGTGACTCAGCTTCTTGTGCCACAACCAACTTGATTCAAATTTGTGCTTTTGCTACTGGACAAGTGCTTGGTGTTGTAGTTGACCAATCTACCACATACATGTTCTTTTGTATCGCATCCTTGCAACACTACTTCATTAGATTTAGTGTTCTTGATCCGCACACTCCCATATTGAATCCAACATTATAGCCCTTGTCACAGAGTTAACTTATGCTTAGTAAGTTGAAATTGAGGCCTTCAACGTATGCAACATCTGTAATTTCTAATCCATTTTTGTTGATGGATCCAATGCCTTTTATTTCTCCTGGAGCTTCATTTCCTCCAAATATGACTTTTGCACCTCTAACCTCCTTGAATTTTGACAGAATTTTCTTGTTTCCTGTCATGTGTCCGGAACAACCACTATCCATGTACCAGGTTCCTTGGCACTCATTTGCTCCTTGAAACGCAATAAAGGAAATTAGGTTTTAGGTACCCATATTTTATGCGGGTCTGAGGGGTTAGTATTGTAAGATGATCCAACCAACCTATAGCCAAATGATTTGACTCTAAGAGGTTGCCATCTATCAGTGCCATAATCATAATTAATTTTAGCAAATTGCTTGTCTGTATGCCTGTGTATGTGTTTTAGCAATTGCTTTGTTTGGGTAGTTGTGATATCTTTGAGTATAGTGCACGAGTGCATATGTGTCTTTGATGATAGCTCTTTTGCCTTTGGAATGGCCTTTGCTTAGTCTTAGGCCTTTGCCATTTAGGCTTATATTCCATAGATCTTTGCTGATAGTTCACATTATTCCAATCAGCTTGGCTTGGATAATTTCTACCATTCCCATCATATGTATTCCTTTTATAGAATTTCTGGAGCTTTTGGTAGCTCTGTTTCTTCTTTATAGAGTACTTCTGTTTGGAGTTTTTGAGGAACTTGGTGGATTTCTTCTCTGTCCTCTCAAAGACACTCAATCGGTCGTTTTCCTTTTCCTTTATAATCAAGCCCGGTTTGCTTGTGATTGTGCTTTGGAATAAATGTGTGTGCAACATTTGGAGTTTTGGATTTTTGAGATGCTTCATTACTTGAAGATCCTTTTTCCAAAATCACTTTTGGAGATTGACATAGCACAGAGGAATTAAATCCTAAGCCTGTTTTATCTCCACATTCTCTTTGACTCATAATGAGATCATCCAAGGATTTAGATGCCTTAGTGAATGAGGCAATCACATTTTTGAGGTCATTCTCCCTCTTTTCTATAGCAGCTATCTCTGCTATTAACTTAGCATTTTCAGCCTTTAAACTTTTATTTTCATCAGCTATGTAACTTAAAGTACTCAGCTCCTTAGTCAGCTGTGAGTTTTGGCTTTTGAGTAGGCTATTTTCCTCATTTAGTAGTGTGTGTGAGGATTTAATGTGTTCAAAGTCTTTCATCATTTTGCCTAATGAATCATAAAGATCAGTGGGTGATGAAGTATGTGTGTCACAATCACTATCACTAGTATCTGAGTGTGATGAGTTAGAGTGTACCTCATCTTCTTGGTCAGGTTGGTTTTGTTCCTTGGCCATTAGACAGATCAAGGCTTCTTCTTCAGAGTCACTTGAGTAGTCTGCTTCACTACTCTCCGAGTCTGCTGCGTCTTTTGACTTGGCTATCTCAAAGATCTCTGCGGCCAACATTGCCTTTCTCTTTTCTTGTTTTCTTTCTCTAAAGACTTTTCTTTCCTCTTCATTCTGTATTTGTTGACTACGAGGATATGGGCAATCAATGGCATAGTGATGGGTTGCCTACGGTTCAGATAGATTTTCAACTTTTTGATCGATTCTTTCCATCTTTGGATTGTCGGCTCTTTGATACTCAATCTTTTGATGCTCTGCTCTCTTGGTTGGCCTATCTTCCTTGACTTGGAGGGAGCCGAGTGTCTTCGGAGGATTCACCTTTGCCTCTCTTGTAATTCTTGTTGAAGAACTTATTAAACCTTTTAACCATCGGGGCTATCTCCTCTTGGTCAATGACTTCTTTGACCTCGGCTCTTTTACCATCCTTAACTATTAAAAGCTATTTTGGGCACATTTGTCTCCTCTTGGTCTTTTCTTCTCGGCTCAAATTCGTAGGCTTTGAGATCTCGAGAATAGCTCATGGTTGGATGTCTTTGATAGGTCCATGGAGTGTCTCATGGCCATGACTTTCATATCCCACTCGGTTGGGAGACTTCTTAGAATCATCATACACATTTCTTCGTGTATATTCTTTTCCAAGTGCGAGATAGTTCATTGGTAATTTACGTGAACCGAGCATCCGGTGATCAAGGTTTCTCCCGCAAACATCTTAAAGTTTTCAAATTTTTGTACAACAACGGATAGTTTATTTTCCTTGATTTTCTCACGAGCCTTCACAAATCAAGGTTAGCTTGTCTGATTTCTTTTGCCGTTTTGCATGATTTGACTTTGTTGAACATGGCTTTGTCCAAAGTTTTGTAAAGAATGTCCTTGGCCACATTGTCCAAGTTATATCTTTTCTGTCATCATTTGTCCATTGACTCTTGGTTTTTCAACCATTGTCCTGGGAGCAACATCCTCTTCTCCTTGATTCGGACTCTCCTTGCGGTGTGTTCACTTTTAAGATTTGCGGTGGCCCATCTTCTATTACTATCCACATTTCATCGTGTAATCTTTGATAGATGAGCTGCATACGAATTTTCCAATCATCAAATTCCTCAATTGTGAACATAGGCATGCGTGTCAAATTTGCTTCCATGATAATAACTTTCTTGAATAAAAGAGTTTTGAAAGATCAAGTGCTAAAGCAAGCTTTGAAAAATTTAGAGATCTAGTTGATAACGGTCACGGAAGGCTCAATGAACCAACCGCTCCGATACCACTTGTAGGTCCCAAGGGGTGTGAGTGTAAGGTTTAGAAGGGAGGGGTTGAATAAACCTTACCAACTTTTCGATTTAGTCCTTTTAAAATGTTGAGTTAATATTTCGGTGAGTCCTTGGTGGACAACCAAGTTAATTAATCGTGAGTTAGTCACTCAATGCGGACTGATTTCGAATTTTGTTGATGGAATAACTCATTTGTTTTGACTAAAGACTTAACTCGATTGTGATATGTTTTATTGGAAGACTTAACACCCTTGAATTTTGGTTAATAATGTTTTAATGCTTGGTTTTAGCACTTTTTTGATTATCAATTGGATAGCAAATTTATCATGAGATATTAAAGTAATGTGCGAGAAATTAAAGTCTTTGAAATGTAAATGACACAATAAGTTTTTGTAGAGGTTCGAAGATGGGGTAATTCTTCTACTCATCTCTTCTCCAACTCCTGGAGGAATCCACTAAGTATTGATCAATATACAAAGTGGTTAGCAGTCCAGATGCAAGTCTTGATCACACAGCTGACTTGATCATTTGGGACTTAGTGCGGAGATGCCTTGGTCACACGGTGGCTTCTCGTGCGACTCGGCTTCTTCTTCACAGGCGGTTGCCTTGCTACTACTACCCACTTGCTTAAGCTTCTTGGATTTGATCACGAAGCCCTCCAAAAACTTGAGACTGGTTCGACCTTGAACCTTCCTACAATCCTCCGTGGAATGTAGACCCCTTGATTCTTAAAATGTTTCCTCTTCAACTGATTGAAGTCGTCTTTCCTTCACAGGTGAGTGTTGAATTGATTTCCTTCGTAATGCTTGAATGATTTGAGAATATTTTTGGTTACAGATACTGCTTTTCTTGTTCGTGTTTGTTTTCTGATTGTCAAGGTAACCAACTTCCTCTCAAATAGATTCCTCAGCCTTTTATAGTGTTCTTTTGAAAATTTGCCCGTTGAAGAGATAGGCTAATTTTCAAAAGACACTTGTGGTCGTTGGCTTGTCTTGTTGCGATCCTTGAAATTGACATTTCCTCGTATGAATGAGTATTCAATTTTCGAGTTCGACACGGTGTAGTGCTTCCTATTGGTTTATTCCTTTTGCACGCTTACGGGGTGAGCACTTCAAGAAAAGCGATATGGAAGTATTACTTGTTTAAGAAATTCTCTTGACTTTCAGGCAAAGATCTCTTTCGATTATCTCGACTTGATTTGCATTTCCTTGACTTCCCAGGTGACTTCAAGTCGACTTCCAATCATTGGATGACTCATTTGTCACTTCAACTTGAGACTTGGCTGTCTTGAGTTGACTTGACTGACACTTCACTCAGCTGCACCTTCAGTCGAGTTCATGTCTTCTCTTCTTTGCCACACTCAGCTGCCTCACAGTGAGTCTCTAGTCTTCTTTCTAGTCTTGATTGATTTCTTGCATATCTTGGCATAGTGACTTAACTCGACCAACCAACCCTATCTATTACAATGCAATTTACAACAAAAATGGGGTGCCAACTTTCTATTCTAAGTTTTACATGGCATTAATCAAAATCTAAAAATGATTTCCCAACACGATCATTTTTTAGTTTTAACTTTCCAATCTTATTTCCAACAATATCCACAAACGAGTACATCATATATTCATATATGGTCCTATCAGCTTCAGCAACTCCATAGATCTCGTCCAATAAATCATTATAATGAATTTAACCCGGTTCAACACATATAAATTCCTCTTTACCATTTTTATAATCCAGACCATCCCAATGTCCCCAAAATCGAATAACAATATATCAGATTTCATCTGTGGAAAATATCACGTTATATAAATTAAGGTGATATCATGTTTTATAAATTCACGTTATATATAACACGTTATATAAAATAACATGATATCTATCACGTCATACTGTATAACTTGATATATCGTGACATGTGTATAACATTATACTATATCACGTTATATTATATATCATGTTATATAGTATAACATTATACATATGTCACGTTATACTATATTAACTTGATATATAGTATAAAATTATACTATATCACGTGCTATATATATCATGTTATACAGTATAATGTGATACATATCACGTTATACAGTATAACTTCACATTATACTATTATAACGTGCTATAGATAACACATTATATCACATTATACAATATAACGTGTTATATATAACAAGTTATACTATATCACGTTATATAATATATAACGTGGCATATATAACATGTTCTATACTATATAACATGAGATATATATACTATATAACGTGTTATATATGTCACGTTATATAACATGTTATACTATATAACATGACACATAGATCTTCATCTTGCAAGTCTGTGTAACGTGGGAAGAAGAAATTTTCAAAAACTGGGAAATGAATTCTTAAATCTTTTGACTGCATAAATAACAACATGAAATAATATAAGCAATTTAACAAATAAGCTACATTACCTCGATTTGTGGTCTTTTGGTGGTTTGTGAGTGGGTGGAAGAAGATAGAGTGAGGAAGAAAAGAACTAGAGAGAGAATAAAGTGGGGTGGATGGAAGAAGAAAGAGTGAGGAAGATAAAGTTAGATCTGACAAGTGAAACCATTTTTAAGGGTGTATTGGTAAAAGACCACTAAAAGTAGTAGAAAAGATAGTTTGTTATCTTGTAGGTCAAAAAAGAGTTTGCCAACAATCAAAGCTATTACAAATTCCTATTATTGTTTTATCTAGAAATACAATAGAGATATATCATTTGTTCATAAAGTATTATAAATTAGTATACGACTATGTATTGCATTTATCTATAAATGACTATAATTTTCTCATGTAAATTTCATATATATGCTTATGAGATATACTTGGAAAGGTATTGAATCTGTAGGTCCCAAGGGGTGTGAGTAAGGTTTAGAAAGGGGGGATTGAATAAACCTTATCAACTTTTCGATTTTAGCCCTTTTAAGATTATTACAGAGTTAACTCAAATAGCTGTGTCCTTGAGGGACATCTAAGTTGGTTATTCAAATGAGTTAGCCACTCAATGATTTCGATAGAATTTGTTGATAGAATAACTCATTTGTTTAACCTGAACTTTAACTTGGTTGTGTTGGTTTTATCATCGGAAGACTTAACACCCTTTGAATTATTTTAAGCTTGTTTTAACACTTGATTTTAGCACTTGATTATTAATCAGTTGGATAGCAAATATGAATTTATCAACAGATATGATGTAAGTATGAAAAAATGTAAATGTGCTGAAAAAGTAAATGGCACAGTTAATTTTTATAGAGGTTCGAAGATGGGGTAATTCTTCTAATCCTCTTTTCTCCAACTCCTGGAGGAATCCACTAAGTAACAGATCAGTTTACAAAGCGGTGAACAGTCTAGAGACAGTCTTGGTCACTAGGGGTGGGCATTCGGGTCGGGTATTGGGTACCCGATCCAACCCGATCGGGTATTACCCGATCGGGTCGGGAATTTTTACAAAAATGTCGGGTTTAGGGTACCCAATACCCGATTTAGTAAAAACCGGGTCGGGTGGTGGGTATTAAAATAAATACCCGACTACCCGATTGGGTACCCGATGAATTAGAATCCTAGAAAACTCACTCTTCCCAGTTCTCAATCATCGTGTCTGTGTGAATCTCTCTAATTATTAATTGAGTTTTTTTTTCAAAAAAATATATGTGTGGGGATTTCCACATGGAGGTTCATTAGAAAAATAAAAAGTGATGAGATAATAGGGGTTTAATGGAAGTGTGGTGGTGGTGCGGATTGAAGGCATAAAGTATGGTCTTTGGTGGTGCAAAAATGGGGGAAAAATATAAGGCTTTGATTACTTTTTTTTTTTTTTTTTTTGTGCCGTTACTTTTTCGAAAATCGCAAAAGTGTGGTGGTGGTGTAGCGTCTTTGTGCAGTGCGAAAGCTTAGGTATTTTTTATTTTTTATTTTTGCGAAAATGCCTTTTTCCCAAGCTTTGGTGCCGAAATTCAACACCTGTGGGTACCCGATTTTTTCGGGTACCCGAAAAGTCGGGTACTCGATTTTTTCGGGTAGGGTTCGGGTAACCCAAACACCTAGTGCGATCTTCCCATTGGTTTGTTCCTTTTGCACACAATCTGGAACTAACAATTTATCTCGACAAGTTTAACATGTTACCATTTAAGAGTAACATTCTTGACTTTCATCAATGGATCTCATTGATTGTCTTGACTTGATTTGCACTCTTTTATTCCCCAGGTGACTTGAGTTAGCTTCCAATCCTTGGATGACTCATCTATCACTTCAACTTGAGACTTGGCTTCTTGAGTTGACTTGACTGACTCTTCATACAACTGATTCACAGCTGCTACACCTTCAGTCGAGTTCTTGATCATTTCCTTCTTTGCCATACTCAGATGTCTCATGATCTTCACTTTAGTCTTGATTGACTTCTTGCATTTCAGCGTAGGGGACTTGACACATGACTTTTCCATTTCTATCTATTACAATGTAAATTACAAGGAAAATGAGGTGCCAACTTTCTAGTTTAAGTTTTACATGGTATCATCAAAATCTACAAAATAAATTTCCCAAAAATTTCCCCCTTTTTGATGATGCCAAAACTTAAAAACATTCAATGAAATGTAAACAACAAAGTTACATACAGGCAATGCAGTAACAAAGAACGTATGCTTGAATATACCATTTTATTGATCATAACATTCTTGTCCTTTACATAGCTGTTTACAAATGGTATCATAACATTATTTATAAAATCAAAACACATCTCTATGCTAAGATACAAGAGTAAATACAAAGTGAAAAATTACAGGGAAAATCACTAAGTATTACAGATGACTTACAAAAAATGTATTTGCATAAGTGTTATACATGAAGGGTTTGCAACAACACTTCAACGCCTTCGTTGCCTCCTTCTTCCTTCTTCAGCTCTGTCGAAGTCATCAGCTCTCTTTCTTTTTCTTTCTTCTTCTGCAGCTCTCTGCTTCTTTTCATAAGCTCTTTTAGAGTCATCATCCC
The DNA here is from genome assembly GCA_016081115.2 of Rehmannia glutinosa. Lineage (NCBI taxonomy): Eukaryota > Viridiplantae > Streptophyta > Magnoliopsida > Lamiales > Orobanchaceae > Rehmannia > Rehmannia glutinosa. Next base: position 130,016 of record JABTTQ020003168.1, read on the forward strand.
TCCGCTTCCTCTCGAGCCATAGCTGAGTTTGCCTTTCGTTCTCTTCTTCCTGTCTTCTTATAGCCTCTGCATTCTTCCTTGCCACTTCTAGATTTGCCACTTCATCATACCCAGCCCAGTAGATCCTCCCCTTCTTTCTGGGATCTACATATTCAAAATTCTTGGGTTTTGGACGAGGTCGAGAACCTCTTCCACCACCACTTCTTCCTCATCCTCTGGGTGTGTCTTGCACAGAGTCTTCTCGCTTACACCAATTTGAATGGCTCTTCGGTAGTCTCTTGATTTTAAGCCTTCTTCACACATTGAAAGACCTTTTCCCGAAAGATGATCCAGGCTTGGGCTAGTGACATCCCTTGGAAATAGCCTTCGGATTTGAGCGTCTTGAATTCTTCAACTAATCTCGGCTCAAATCTATTATTAGGTATATCATCTTGATCCTTCCCTGCTGGAATGCCACCATATTATTTCAACACTTCTTGAACACGAGCATCCTGCTTTTTGGAAAACTCCTCAATCCCTGCTTCAATGATTCTTCTTTTCTCCAACATTGGCACAACAGAGTGCTCAATGGGTAGGGTTAATTGGGAGTTTTCTCAAGATGGCAAAGCGATAACATGACTTCTATTTGAGGGGTTTCAGCTATCATTAATGTAAGATCTTTCGAACGTTCCCCCTCAGCTATTTTTCCCTTCTTCTCAGCTGCAATTTTCTCAGCTGCAGTTTCCTTTACTTTCCCTTCTTTCAATTTCCTTAGGGACTTCTCTTCCCCCTTTTTGGCATCATCAAAGGAGAGAGGGACCCCAGGGAACATGCCTGCTAGCATGAAGTCGAAGCCCCGAAAAGAGCCAATTTGGGTCTGTTTGGAGTCCGCGCCGCATAAGTTTCAAAATTCTGAGCGAGTTGCCTTGGACTCGGCTACCACCAACTTTATTTCAGCCATGAGTAGGCTGAATTTGTCATTCATTGTTTCCTCAAGGCGCATAATTTCTTTTCTCTGGAATTCTTGTTGCAGCTCCATTTCAGTCTTGTGAGACTCATGTAACCTTTCGATATACGCCTGCATCTTTTGCTTGAGATCAGCATTGTCAGCCATCCAGACGAGCATTCTTCCATATAGTGCTTTGAAATAATGAACTTGTTCGAATCGCATGGCAGATTGCTGTTGAGACCATTCTCGGATCCGTACCACTATCCCTCTCAAGTCAGCAGTGAGGGTAGCATCCCTGTTGTCCAGTCTTAAGTCGAATGAGGCCTGATGTCTTTCAATCTTCTCAATCTCTTCGCATATTTTCTTGAATACCTCACGAATCTCAACTGTCTCACTTGATTCAGCTGCAGGCCACTCTTCATCAAAGTTGAACTCGGCTGGAACAATGGTGTAAGTGGGAACGATTGGATCCTCTCTCACAGTGAATCTTCGTTGTTGAGCGGCAGTCTCTTCTTCTAACTCTGGTAGGATCGGCGTGAAATGAAACATCTCCTAAAAGACATCATCGCACACATATGGGATGGTTTGTGAGATTTGTGCCTACGATGACGGAGCTTGTGGAGTTGTTTCTGATGTTTGTGGAAGCTGCCTGAGATGACTCGATTTTATTTGGGGCTTTGGGATTGCTTTGCCTAGTCCGATCGAGCCTCAAATTGTCTTAAAAAACTTGTTTGGTCTCAGTGTATTTTTCTAAATGAATTACCGGTTCCTCTACTGCATCATCAGCATCATCAGATGATGATGAGATCTGTGGGCTTAGCTCATCATCGAAATTAAATTTTTGATGAGCAACTTTGTCACTTAGATGGCTCGTAGTTTTGAGAACATCCTCAGCTGGGTCCGTAGGATTTGCAATCAGAGTGGAATCAGCTTGATCTTCAGACCCTACTAATGATATATCAAGGTTCTCCTAGGAGTCATGAAGTGCGCATATATCCTTCTCAATTTCAGCGCTTTGAACAGGAGGAATGTTCTGTATCTCTTCACCCTTACCTAGGGAAGTCTCAACCTCCCTTAGGCCTTCAATACCTCCAGCAGAGTCAACTACTACGAGGCCTTCAATATTCCCTTCGATAGTCTCAACTGTCTTAGGGTCTTCTACATTCCCTTCGACAGTCGCAACTGTCTTAGGGTCTTCGACCAGGGCATCCATAGGAGTCTCAACCCCTTGGATTGAACTTTCACTGCCCAGAGTGTTAACTCCCAGGGCATCTCCATCCCATGCCTCGACTGTAAGAACAGTGTCATTAGCCTTCAAAGCAGTAGACATTTCAGCTGGGACAGACTCAACTGTCCGAGCTTCGTCAATGTCACTCTGCTACAGTTCTTTTTCTGTTTCCACTTCGCCTCCTTGCTTCAAGTTGGAGTCTTCCACGACATCCTCCAACCCTGCTGTGGTGGAGAGAGCTTCCCCTCAGCTGGCGCACCAGCTGAGTGACTAACAGTGGGTTACTCTGCTCCTGACTCGCGGCCATTTCCTTTGAGTGCTCAGTCGTTGGGGCAGGTGGTAAAACACCTTCTTCAGGGGTTGGCTCAACTTGGGTGCCCAAAATCCCAGTGTCATTGCCATTGCCCTTGGATCCATCCTCCGATTGTACATGGGATGTGGCTATAGCGACGACTGAGGCAATGTGTTGTGCCACTCCCAGAGGATCGGTCTGCAAGAGAGATTGAGATGACTCTCCTGGTCCTTCAAACAATTGATGCTCATGCATTAGCCTGGATTCCTCGAGCCTTTGCATGTCCGACTTCTGAAGCTACAAAGCGATGGGATCCTCATCACTTTTAGAGTACACATCGAGATGTGTATGAGTGAGGTCGAGAGAGCCAGTAAACTTGCACATCTTGGCTTTCTCAAGTATTTGTGATTTCTCGGCTGCTTTTGCTTTTTCTTTCTCCCTGGTGATGTGAAGAATATCCATGCAATTTTCTTTATCAAGGGTCTGTAGCACAGTGGTAACACCGAGAAATTGCAGCAATTCCTCTTCTTTTTTGTTATACTTAGGGTGAGCAAACTGCACCCTTGAGTGATCAAGTTTCCATGCCCTCCACTCTCGTAGGCGTCTCTGGATGTCTGGATATAGTGGAGAGTACATGATTATATCATCGTCATCCTCTTCGTCTTCTTGCCCTCCTTTTTCAGGAATTGAAGGCAAGAGATTCTGCTGCTTCTCGCCTTTAGCAGCATCAGTAGTAGGTGGAGAGACAACCTTTTCAACTGAACGTTCAGTTGTCTCTGCTGCTATACTTCCCTCAGTTGTCTGACGTACAACTGTGTCTTCAACTGGTATCTGCTGATCGTCCTCAGCAGACTTCCGCGATTCATCAATTACTTCAGGAGACTGTTCTTCCTGAGTGTCAGCAGTCTCGAATGCTTTCTCCAGCTGAGTGGCAGATTCAGCTATCTTCTCCAATTCAGACTGCCTAACTAGTCGTCTCCTTTTGGGTAGCAGAGGAACCTCTTCCTCAATGTTTTCTGGTTGCTGGAAGAAGATAGCTTTCGCAGATGTCTTCCTTGTCTGGGTAGTGCGCTTCTTCTTTTTAACAGCAGGAGAAGGAGTTTGGTGTTCCTCCTCTCCCTCGGCTGCAACAACAAGTGATCGGGGCCGCGGGCGGAGTAAAGTCTCACGCTGCTCGGACGGGGGACTCATTTGCAGGGGGGCAGTGCTTTCTTGGACTTTGCTGCGAGAGTCTTCTTTGTCTTAGCTGCTGGGGAGGCTTTCTTCTTTGGGGATGGGGTAGCAGTTGTGTCTTTGGGGTCAGCTGATTCCCCCTCACTTGTGTCCGCCTTCTTTGCATGGGCTCTCTTCTGGGCACCTGAAAGGTTTGCCCCGAACATTCTCTTATTCACGTGAAACAGTTTGCCATGGTGAAGGGCAACATCTTTCACTTCCATCAAGTGGCCAATTACAAGACTATATCCAAGTGATCCTCCAAAGGGTCCATCCTCCTTAAGGGTCTTGTTCATCACATTTATGTAGAGTCTGCTGTACACGAACTTAGCCCAGTTAACCTTTTTGCCCTGCATGATTGCAGCCATGACGATCAACTTAGTCTTTGACAGCTGGTTGAAGCTGCCAAACTTCATATCTATACACTTGGAGATGACATCCATCAGCTTATGATAGTCGTCCTTCAGCAGTTTCTTGTCAGCTGTGTAGACTACCTTAGCAACACACTCAGGTTTGGCTACTTCTTTCCATGTATCTCCTTTATGCCTTCCGACGGCAACAAGCAGTGCTCAGCAATGTCCTTAGCACTTATTATGATGTCCTTGTGGTGGACAGAATACTTGATTCCTTCGTCCTGCACTTCAGCGTTGACAAAGAACATTCACTACCTCCTCAAGGTAGGTATGGGAATACTCCACGGTTAGAAAAGCCTTCAGACCTGAATTTTCTAGCATCTCAGCGATTTTCAGAATAAGGGTTTCATCAGAACCCTACTTCACCATTCCTTCGAAGTCAACTGATGATCCTGAGTTGATTTTCTTGGAGAGCTTGACATAGTCGATCTTTGGTGCCATTTTCAGAGAGTTTTACCGATTGAAGACTGTAGAACGTGCTTGAGAATACTTAGGGTTTCCGAGAGAAAAAAGAACTTGCTTGCCTTTTGCTTTGAAGATGAACAGTTTCAGTAGGGAAGAGAGAGGACTGAAAACTGTATATATAAAGAATATGAAAGGACATGTCTTAGGATTTTAAATTTTGATCGAGATCAACGACTCAGATTAGAACATCAAAACCACATTTAATTTCTTGCATTTAATGCGACAACATTTATATCCAATCATATGCTTACTGTGTAGCTTTTTACTGTACCTGTCATTATTACGTTGCCGTCATCCTTAAAAACATTCCCGCTCATTTAAAACGACTGCATTTTTGTCACTTAGTTCATAAATGGCTCAACTTATATAAAATATGACTTAACTCTGCTTCTCTCTTTCCATTAAGTGACTCAGTTGTCAGCTGACTCAATACAGCTGACTTTCCGACATGGTTGTTTCACTTGGCTGATTTGTGAAACTTTCTCTTTCTCATTTTCTCATCGACTATCTCTGTTGATTGAGTCTTCTGGGTGTTAACTCAGCTCAATTAATCCTAGCTCATTCTTAAGCTCTTCAAATCTTGATTCACATAAGGGCTTAGTGAATATGTCAGCTAACTGCTTATTAGTTGAGATATATTCCAAAGTGATGTCTTTATTTTCAACATGATCTCTTATAAAATGATATTTGACATCAACGTGCTTTGTTCTTGAATGCAACACGGGATTTTAAGTGATTGCAATAGCACTAGTGTTATCACACATAATTGGAATTTCTTTTTCTTCAATCTCAAAATCTCTCAGCTGATGTCTCATCAATAAGACTTGGGCACAACAGCTGCCCGCAACTATGTACTCTGCTTCAACTATGGATGTGGCTATTGAGTTTTGCATCTTGCTAAACCAGGAAACCAATCTATTTCCAAGCATTTGACATGTACCTGAAGTACTCTTCCTGTCAACTCTACATCCAACATAGTCTGAGTCTGAGTAACCAATAAGCTTGAATCCACCTTCCTTTGGATACCATAGGCCAACTTCCTGGCATCCCTTCAAATACCTTAGGATTCTCTTCTTAGCGATCATGTGACTCTCCTTTGGTGCAGATTGAAATCTTGCACATACACCTCGCAAAGGTGATGTCCGCCTCGCCGACTCTTAAGTAGAGCAATGATCCAATAAGTTCTCTATATCTGGTTTGATCTACAGCCTTGCCATCTGTTTGATACATGTTTTTATCTTAATTTTGATGATTTTATTTTATCACCAAAACAATGTTTTTAAAGGTTGTCTAAATACTCCTAAATGATTTAAAATGGTTTTAATATTTTCAGGAGTATTTCCTCAAGTTTATTCTTGATAACAATGGACAACAATTTTAATGATTTTATGTCAACGGATTTTTTCTCTAAAACAAGGTTCCTAAATGTTGTCTAAATACTCTCGATCGGTTTAAAATATTTTTACTAAATTTTCGGAGTATTTCTTGAGTTTTATTTTTGACAAAAATTGGACAACATTTCTATCTCGTGGTCGGCCGGTAAATTCTATAGGGCAACCGTGCACTGAAGATGTTTTTAGAAATAGAAAATGAGACGGAAGTAAAACAGTAGGTCGGCCGGTCACCTGGCGGCGTCGGCCGGTCGTCCGTCGAGTGGTCGACCGCAGTACTGCATGTTTTGTTTTGAAACAGAACAAACCTCTTCATTTTTCTATGTTAGGGGGACCGGTTGAGACATGGGTCGACCAGTCGAAGCCTATGTCGACCGGTCGCCCTGTTGATTTTTTCAAAGTGTTCTTATTTCTCTTATTTTACGTGCGGCCGGTCGCCTGTGTATTGACAATGACAAAAATATGACCGTTTGACACAGACACATTTCCTTAAATTGTGGATTGATTTCTAACAACTATATTCTTGATTTTAATTGTATTTTTCTCAGTAGATTTTCAATCCCCAAGAGGAGCCTATGCTTGATCAATCATCTCCTATAAATAGAGGAAGTTTTGGAGCAACCAAAACAACAATTGATATACAACACAACAAGATACACTTATATACTTGGTCTTTCATTGTTATTATTCTTGTTGTAAAGACTTAACTCTCTTCTTTCCATTAAGTGACAAGCATTACTTGGTCTTTCATTGTTATTATTCTTGTTGTAAATTCACTTATCACTTTCATCTTTGAGGTCTAGGCTATTCTTGATTACACTTCGCACTCAAATTGTAATATTCATTATTGAGTTGTAATCTTGATTTTTGGTTATCATTCAAACACAAGATATCCTTGTGAGTGTTCTTGTGGTAAGAACACACTTGGATGATCTAGGTGATAGGAAAAGAAGATTGTGGTGATCTTCTTATTGAGGTGTTGAAGAATTTGGTATTCTTCAAGGTTGAAGATTGTGGTAATCTTCACAAGGTGCCGTTGAAGGAAGATTGTGGTGATCTTCAAAGGGAGATTGTGGTAATCTCCAAAGGTGTTGTTGTAGAAGAGTGTGGTGCTCTTCAAGGTGTTGTAAGTTGAATTTGTATTAATTTTGGTAATTAATAAAATTCTTTTTCTTTTTGAAATCCATCCCGGATATCTTTGGGGTGGTAGAGATTAGGCCCTAGGTGGGTTGAACCTCTTTAAATCGACGTGTGTTGTTTACATTCCGCACCTTTATTATCTTATTTTGTGTTTGAGCATTCGATTATAAAAAGAGGGTGAAATCGAAATGATGGAGATAATCTATTCATCCCCCCTCTAGATTATCGTAGCCGCTTGGACTTACAAGTGGTATCGAGCCAAACTCTTGGCAAGCTCGTTTCACATCGCGAGTGAAGAGAAACGATCGTCGGATCTGAACGAAGCTCATCTATCCGCACCTCCACCACCAAGCCACCACTATTTGATTCCAAAAATTTTATTTTTGGAAAGAAAGAATGGAATGTTTTACAAGGTTGCGGGTTCGACATTTGGAAAGTCATGAAGGAGAATCCATTCCGATGAAAGATACACCACACACCTCAAAAGGCTTCAAAAAGCTCAATGATGAAGAGAAGAAAATCATCTCCTTAAATGGTAAAGCTCTCAATATTTTGTATTGTTCATTTACTAATTAGAATATGAACATATTGTAGGAATAAAATCGGCACATGAAGTATGGCCAAAATTAGAAGCCATCTATGGAGTAGTTGCAAATGAAAGGAGTCAAACAAAAGCTTCTACTTCTCAAGGTCATACAAGCTCAAATCTAAGGAACAAGCCTCCTACAACTTCCAACTATGAAGAAGTTGAATATTGTTTTATGGGCATCAAAGAAGAAAATGAGGTTTGTCTTAAACCATCTACTTCCTATGATATTGTCATTCAAAATGATTATAGTGATTTACAAAATGATTATGATGAACTTCAAAATGAATTCCAAAGCTTACTTGTTAAATACAAAAATTTGAAAAAGGAATTCAATATTTTGAAAAATGATAAAGATAGTTTACTTACTTCCTATGAATCACTATCATGTGCTCACACCACCACACTTGACAAGGTTAGAAACCTTGAAAAAGAAAATAGTACTCTTGTTGAGAATATTGATTGCATGAAAAATGATTTATCTAAATCCAACTTGAGCACCGATAAAATGACCAAGATTGTTGATTGTTCGATACTAGAACTTGATCATAAGACTAAGGGTGTCAATCACATGAAAAAGAATCAAGTCTCTAAGCATGTTGGTCATTATGCTCCTAGAATTATTACATGTTTCTATTGCGGTAAAAAGGGTCATACGACTAATTTTTGTCGAGCTAGAAATAGCTCTAACTATTGTTGGAGACCTAAAAGTCTCAAGACTAATCCCAAAGGACCCAAACACATGAGGGTACCACAAAATAATGTCATATTAGGTACCCGTGAAATAATGATCAAAAAAATTCATACCAAGAAGACATCAAATGACCGTTTCATTTGATCAAAGAAAGAGAAACTATTCTCAACAAAGCAAATTTCCAAGAGGAGGATATAATCAAAATTGGGAAGAACAAAGTCCTTGGAAATGGCAAAGAAATCATCAAGATAATTTTCAAAGAAGAAGAGATCATCAACAACGGGAAGGTAACAAACCTTGGAAATGGAGTAATCAAAGAAGTCATCATCAACAAAGTGACTTCTCAATGGGAAGATATCATCAACAATGGGAAAGACACAACCCATGGAAACGGCATAATTGGTAAACCGTATCTCCCCATTCATATATGCATTTTATTTTAATTCTATGCATGTTTTTAAATTGTGTCTTAATTGCAAAATGAGTCTTCAAGCATTTATTTTTAATGTAGGTCCTTTATATATTTGTGAGTTTCAAAATTTTTAAAAAAAAAAGACCTTGCATGATTTTCTAAAACTTTTGAGCATTTAATTAGACTTATGTGGCTTATTATCTCTTATATAATCTTATAGCATAAGCTCTTTTTTGATATATCCTATTACTTGCCTACACTTGTATTTTCTATGCAAATTTTGTCTAAGAATTGTGTAGGATACATATCTCATACTCATTGGCTATTACGTCATCAAGTTTCTTAAACTATCGAGGTACGTCTACTCGTATTTTTCTCGATATTATGCTTATGCACATATCTTTCAAGATATTTTATTTTAACCCCTTAAGTGCCCCTAAATGATTTTGCAAATATTTTCTTTAAAAAGGCACTACTTGTTAAGTCTCGATTTTATCGTATATATGTTTTCGAAACCCATATTTGTTGGATATAGTCCAAAATTATCTTTTTGCAAAGTTTTAAAACTTTTGGGGTGAAAAATAGAGTTTTGGAAAACTCTGGGAAAAAAAAAAATTACTGGGACGGTCCGAAGCGGGCGACGGCCGTATCCCGCCGACGCCGGTCATCGCCCTTAACCTCGCCGCCAGGCCATTTTACAACTTTAAAACATTCTTCTTAGCTAGCCGATTTTTTTCATCCCCTTTTCTCTAGAATCTTCAATTCTTCATCATTTTCACGATTCTTGTTGCTAATCTTCTTATTTTCACAAGAATCTTACATATATGGCTCCCCAAAGAATTCCACCGGTCGAAATCCCATCTCCAGCGTACAAAGGGGCGGAGAGGGTTCGTCGAGAAATTGGCAAGAGGAAGCCGAACAAAGGGATATCGAGTCGCTCAAAAAACGTGGCTCAAGAAGGTGATGATGTTCAAAATCCCATTCTCTCTCGGGCCCAAATTCGGAGCTCGCGGAACAATTTCGCTCCAAAATTGCCGTTGGGCGAAAGGTAAAAAATCTTTTGTTACTCAAGCCCCTAATTCCCACAATGTTCTTAATTTCATCCATAAATATGCGGAATGGTATTATGAGGATTCGGGAATGGGAGGAAAATCTATTGCTCGGACTAAAATGTGTCGTTTTAGTTCATTTACAAATGAGTATCCTACTATAAGAGGATTTTTTGAGGAGCAAGGTTGGATGTATTTATGGGAACATGCTTATGTTTTGTATAAATCTTTTACCCAAAACTTGAGCGTATAACATTGAGTAAAGGGATTGAATAAGGGTGAATGGGTAAAATCAAAATTTTAGAAGATGGTGTTAGAGTTGGTTGATGGGAAGAAAAGGAGGAGAAATGAAGTGTTGAAAACTCGTATAAATGTCAAAAAAAAAAATCGACTTTGTAAATGAGTTTCATTTAAATGAACTTGGGGGCTAAGGATTGTAATTTGAGGTGATTCTCAAAAGAAAAGAAAGGAGATGGAGATAAGAGGAGTTGATGAAAATGAGAGATGATTTGAGTAGCATATTGAGCCTTAATGTAGATGATTTATATGCTCACCGGTCTATACGCTCAAGTTTGAGTCACACTATCCATATTTTCCTACCCTAACCAAAGAACCTTCATTACAACCAAAGAAAAAAGTCATTTTTGATTCACAAATTGCATACATTCTAGTGGCGGAGATATGAGGAATTGCAAGCCTATGGTAATTTTGCGACATTGAATTGATTTGAGCGTAAACACGTCCTATATTCATTCGAGATGAGAGTATACACTTGATCTTTGAGAGACGTGATTCTTATTAGCATTTACCATGGTTTCTTTGATGTATGCTCTATGTTAGATGTTTGAGGCTTGGTTGAAACACATATGATGAACAATACGAATTTTATGGAGTTGTTGTGCGTTTTACTTTTCATTACTCCCAGTCATGTTTTGTCTTGTTTTTAAAAGTGTTGACCGGAAGCCAACGATTTAAGTTTGGGGTATTTGTTCACTTGGTTTTATACCAATGATTTGGGCTTCTTAGACTTGAGTTTTGTGTTGTTTTTGAGTATATTGAGTCATTTGAGTAGCCAAGCCATGTTGAGAGCCAATTATATTGAGTTTATAGTCATAGTAATGAATCGTGTATCAAAATAAGTACAAACGAGCAAACAATGAGAGATTGATTTGAAGAAACGTCCAAACGCAAAGAAATTTCCATTCGGCAGCATTTCGTATTTTGGCCATAACTCTCTCTACAAAACTGATATTGAGATGATTCAAGTGGATATGGAAAGCTAAGAGATAGGGATACAACTCTTATGAAGACACAAAAAGCAAATTCGGACGTTTGGATGGCGCTAAAGCCACGAATAACTTTCAAAACAGCGTTGCGGCGCACAGGAGTGTTCTAAAAGCCTCCAAGCGCTGCAGCGCCGGGTCAAAAATGGGCAGTGTGGGTTTGTAGCTTCATTTTTGTGCCATCATGGGCGGACAAAACAATGAAAGTCCGATTTTTGGATCTAAAAGGAGGGTACTATAAATAGATACATGGGAGGCTTCATCTAGGGCATGGAGGACACTTGGGGATACACCCAAGAACACAAGAAACACATCAATTTCATCAAGGAAGAATCAAGGGAAGAATCGGGTCGAATCGGAGCTTGAGGATTGAAGATTAATCGAGAGATTATCCATTTCCCTAAGTTTTCTCATTCTTTGTGCTTTAATATTTCATTTTAGCTTCTTATGAAGATGAACAATTTGTCTATGAGTTGTTTATTTATAATGGGTAGCTAAACTTCTTGTGATTTCGGGTTTTGGAAGTAGATTAATTGAACTCTTGTTGATTGTTTTAATCTTAATTGAAGTTATTGTCTTGAAACTTTATTTGAGTACTTTGTTCTTATTCTTGTTTTATCATTTGGCCAATGATTTAGCATGTTTGATATATTGATTCATAATTCGAGAGATGAGTTTCAATATTAGATCTTGAGTACTTGACATGAATATTTGCATAATCGAGAGGTTTGTGAATATTTGTGAGGATATTTGATCTTTTGTGCATTTGGGAGTTGTGTATCTTATGTTGAGTAGAGATACTAGCATAGATATTTCAATCTACACTTTATATACATCTCAAGAGGGAGGATAAAATACCGTTGTGATCGTCTTATAGGTGTATTGATAATAACTTTGGCTTTGATTAAATCGTAAAATAAGAGGAATATTAATTGAAATCATAACCCGGGAATCCATTTCATTTCCCTTGGTAATTCCACTATTATTTTCATCTTGTGTTTTTGTTATCTTTTCTTCCACAACAATCATTCAATTTCGATCGTCTAAATAAAAATAAGGCTATCTTAGTTCAATACTTAGCGCATTAATTTATTAGTCTCCGTGGATACGACCTTGCTTACCCTATTCTATAAACTACACCGTATACTTGCGGTGAAGCTAAAAATAAGGCTAACAAGTTTTTGAGTAAAGGGATTGAATAAGGGTGAATGGGTAAAATCAAAAATTAGGCAATAGGCTCAAGTTGGCTAACTAGGGATTTCAATATTATCATTAGGTAAGCAAAAGGCTTGAAGGGCTAACAAAAATGGCCTTTGATCATTTTCACATTTCGCATACAACATGTGAGAGCAAGTTCTAGAATTCTAACAACATGAATGATATCAAATTAACAACAAGACTGCATATGATGAAAGCGATAAAGGCTCAAAAGCTCACCAGGCTTGCAAATACGTAATTCAAAGCATCAAACCATGTTCTCAATATCCACATGCTCAATATCATCTATTCATGGCTCAATCAACTCATACTCAACACCCAATTAAAACAATACAAATTTTTCAAAAATATTCGCACATGGTCAACTCACTCCTTAAAATCTATGAAAATAATAAACGTGCTTCTAATGCAAATGCAACCTAAAATGCTTTACATGCAACTATATGGAAACACACAAAATGCAAATTTTTTTTTCAATCCACACACACATTTCATATCAAAATAACTATCTCTCCCCCAAACTTAAATGAAATTATATCGTGCGTAAGAGAGGATAGAATTTCAATATAAATTGTGTGGATTGGACCTGATTTATTGTGGGGGTGGCGGCGGTTCGTGGCCCTCCTTGGCGTCTCCTCCGCACGGGTTGCCCGTGTGTGGGGCCGAGCAATATCTCAATTCCTCAATCATGCACGGATCGTGCGTTTCGCATGCCCAGTGTGTGTGTGCTGCGCTAAAATCGGGTAATTTTTTTTTTTTATAAAGAAAACAAAAAAAACAAAAACAAAAATCACACCACAAACTGTTGGGTTGCCTCCCAACAAAGCGCTATATTTAACGTCTTTAGCTCGGCCTTTGTTAATTTCAATTTGTACCACCTTTGAATGCATATATATGCTTTGGGTCGTGGTTAGAATCTTTTTTGCATTGTTTGCATCTAGTAATGCATAATTAGGATTTCAAGAAAGTAGTGAAGTCCTGGTGTTGGAACACTTTGATCCGGGTTATGCTCATGTTGTCGTGCGTGTACGCATATTCCGTGCTTGTCTCATTATGGAATAGTTTTCTTATATCATGCACGCAATGCACGGGTGTACACACATGGTTCGTGTGTTCCTTGTCCTGTTTTTGCTCCTTTTGGTACCACACATGGGTGAAAGTGCATAAACACACAATCCGTGTTTGGTTCGAACTTTCTTGCTTTTCCAGGATCTTCATCTTCTCGTATTCGGTACCACTCATTTGATGAATGGCACTAGATTGTTCCTTCGAGTTGGCTTCAGTGGTGCTTAAAAATTGGCTCTTTTGATGTTGCCCACCAACTATTGTAACTAATTGGCCCATTTGAGTCTCGAGATTTTTCAATTGTGAATCCATAGTATTGGCCAATTGTGTCAATTGCAACTTCATCTTGTCCATCTTTGCTTCGTTTTTGGTAAGGCTATTTCCCATTTCCCTCATGAATAAATTTATTTGACTCATAAATGAAGTCGTTTGATTCATGAATGAAATGAGGCGTCTTCCAAAGATGGTTTTGCCTCTTCCATCCGAATAGGTGCACCTATACCAATTCAAAGAAACAAATCAAGCATTGTAGAAGTAGAATTTACAAAAGAAAAATGAAAAAAATAAAAAAAATGTCTAAATTAAGAATAATTCTATCTATCGCAATATTAGCACCAAAAATTGTATTAGAAACGCGCCAAAAACTTGTTAGCCTTATTTTTAGCTTCACCGCAAGTATACGGTGTAGTTTATAGAATAGGGTAAGCAAGGTCGTATCCACGGAGACTAATAAATTAATGCGCTAAGTATTGAACTAAGATAGCCTTATTTTTATTTAGGCGATCGAAATGAATGATTGTTGTGGAAGAAAAGATAACAAAAACACAAGATGAAAATAATAGTGGAATTACCAAGGGAAATGAAATGGATTCCGGGTTATGATTTCAATTAATATTCCTCTTATTTTTACGATTTAATCAAAGCCAAAGTTATTATCAATACACCTATAAGACGATCACAACGGTATTTTATCCTCCCTCTTGAGATGTATATAAAGTGTAGATTGAAATATCTATGCTAGTATCTCTACTCAACATAAGATACACAACTCCCAAATGCACAAAAGATCAAATATCCTCACAAATATTCACAAACCTCTCGATTATGCAAATATTCATGTCAAGTACTCAAGATCTAATATTGAAACTCATCTCTCGAATTATGAATCAATATATCAAACATGCTAAATCATTGGCCAAATGATAAAAAAACAAGAATAAGAACAAAGTACTCAAATAGGCTTCAAGACAATAACTTCAATTAAGATTACAACAATCAACAAGAGTTCAATTAATCTACTTTGTGGAAATCACAAGAAGTTTAGCTACCCATTATAAATAAACAACTCATAGACAAATTGTTCATCTTCATAAGAAGCTAAAATGAAAGATTAAAGCACAAAGAATGAGAAAACTTAGGGAAATGGATAATCTCTCGATTAATCTTCAATCCTCAAGCTCCGATTCGACCCGATTCTTCCCTTGATTCTTCCTTGATGAAATTGATGTGTTTCTTGTGTTCTTGGGTGTATCCCCAAGTGTCCTCCATGCCCTAGATGAAGCCTCCCATGTATCTATTTATAGTACCCTCCTTTTAGATCCAAAAATCGGACTTTCAATGAATATGAATGAAAAGCTGCAGCGCCAAAACACAAACCCACACTGCCCATTTTTTAGGATGCTGCAGCAGCGCCGTAGAACACTCTGAATTGATTTTTTATTTTTTGCTTCTTCAGGCGTTCTTATTCGTGTTGTAGCACCATCCAAACGTCCGAATTTGCTTTTTGTGTCTTCATAAGAGTTGTAGCCCTATCTCTTAGCTTTCCATTGACACTTGAATCATCTCAATATCAGTTTTGTAGAGAGGGTTATGGCCAAAATACGAAACGCTGCCAGTGATGGAAATTTCTGATGCGTTTGGACGTTTCTTCAAATCAATCTCTCGTTGTTTGCTCGTTTGTACTTATTTTGATACACGATTCATTACTATGACTATAAACTCAATATAATTGGCTCTCAACATGGCTTGGCTACTCAAATGACTCAAAATACTCAAAAACAACACAAAACTCAAGTCTAGGAAGCCCAAATGATTGGTATAAAACCAAGTGAACAGTTTTGTATGATGATGATATTATCCAACTCTTTTATGCCAGTATGTGGGTCGAATATGATGTTGAAAGGAAGCCTATAGCCGTAAATTCACTTATAAGGGATCGTCATTTTAGATGGACTCCTAATGATATTTGCCGGCTTTTACGTGTTAGAGAAGGTGGTTGGGATTATTTCTCTTGTGGGACTTGGAATGATGAAATGTTGGGGTGTCAATGAAAGAAGTGAAGACGTATTTGGGAGTATGGCCAAAGTATTCTTTGTTGGCAATGACACTTGAGCATCGTATTTTGTCGGTCATTGTCTCATATTGCATTTGTGGTAAGTCGGGAAAGATGCCTAGCAACATGGATTACTTTTTGACTTATAAGATTGCTAGGAGGGAACCACTTAACTTTGGTGCCATACTTATTCAATGTCTAATCGAGTCCATCACTCAAGGTAATAAGAAGTTGGTTATGGGAAATTGGATTTGTAAACTTCTTATTCAATTGGGGCTACCTTCGTCGGAGTGTAACTCGGAAGTATTTCAAAATGACTTCGACATTGATAACATCTCCCAAATGGTCACGATGCGCAAGAATATGGACATCCGACCAACCAAAATGGCTAGAGGAAGAGGTCAAGAGTCCCCCGATCCTAATGACTACTTTGATGACACCGAGGCCGCAAGATTGGCGAAAGAGGGCGAACCGAGCAATCCGGAGGGTAATACCGGTTCTCAACCGCCTAGGAGGTATACTCAAGCCGAATTTGATGAGATGAGGGCTTTTCATGAGACGAGATATGAGGATTTGGAGCAAAAGACCTCCAAAATGCAAAAGTCTATCGGCAAATTGAAGAAATTCATCAAGGACCTTATTCCCGGAACTTGCTTCTTCTCGGATGAGGAATGATGTCCCCACCCCCTTTACTTTCTAGCATTTTCATTAATGTTGTTTTGTATTTTGATGAACTTTTGTAAAACTCATTTGTACTAATGATATTTGCTTGTTTTTCTTAAAAGGGTTAAAATTGCAAGTTGATAATGACTTGTGGATGATCATGATTTGGATGGAGTATTTGATGGTAAAAATACTCTTATATGGCATGGTTTGAATATTGGCATGAAGTACTTGATGGTAAAAGTGCTTCTATTAATGCTTTGATCTTTATGCTTAGTTGGATATGTTGGGACATTTGATACATGTATTGTTTAAGGCATGACTTATTACTTGATGGATGCTCTAATTTTTGGCATTTGTAATGCCTTGATCATGCTTAGCTTAATTGGGATGAACCCTTGAGAATCTACTTTGAGCTTCTTATTTGATGAACAAATGTTGCATATGGTGCATATAATCTTTTTGAGCTTTGGAATGAGGTTGATTGATGATATGAAAATTTTTGGCTTGAAACCTTTACAAGGACTATATGCTACCTCTTTTATTTTTCACACACACAAGGTGTTTGTTGAAATGTCGCAATGAAACTTTCAACTTCTACATGATTCTCTTGCTTCAAAATGTCTTAAAATCTTTTTGAAATCATGTTTTTAGCTAACTAATGAGCTTATGGATCTCTTATGTTACAATTCTCCCATTTTCCTTAGACTCTATGTATAAATTGCTCGATGGTTGATAAACCGTCTCGTTTGCACACTTTGATATATTTGTATGATGTTTTTATCATCCTAACATTCTTTTTGATGATTCCAAAGGGGGAGAAACAGGATATTGGCTCATTAGCTCAAAGAAGCTAATAAAAGCTTGTCATAAAAGCTATAAGCTATGGCTCATAAAAGCCATAAGTTGTGATTCGTTTTTAGTCCAATTGTTGCTTGATGGACTTTTATAATTGTTTAATGATGTTTTGTGACAGGGGGAGCTTATAAGCTCTTGAACAATTTGTAAAAGCTAAAGCTTTTAGCTTATGGAAAATTGCTTTTACATTATTCTTGATATGCTTGTTGATAGGGGGAGCTTGTGCTTATTATTGAAAATATTTACTCCCTACTTGGTTGCTTTAATATTTTTGGAAATTTTGGTTGCTTCCAAACGGTCAAATGTTTTTACCGGAAAATCATTTCTAAAATCGCTCTCTTAGTTGGTGTAAAAATTGTTTTGGTTTGTAATCATCAAAAAGGGGGAGATTGTTTGATACATGTTTTTATCTTAATTTTGATGATTTTATTTTATCACCAAAACAATGTTTTTAAAGGTTGTCTAAATACTCCTAAATGATTTAAAATGGTTTTAATATTTTCAGGAGTATTTCCTCAAGTTTATTCTTGATAACAATGGACAACAATTTTAATGATTTTATGTCAATGGATTTTTTCTCTAAAACAAGGTTCCTAAATGTTGTCTAAATACTCTTGATTGGTTTAAAATGTTTTTACTAAATTTTCGGAGTATTTCTTGAGTTTTATTTTTGACAAAAATTGGACAACATTTATGTCTCGTGGTCGACCGGTCGCCCTATAGGGCAACCCGTACCTGAAGATGTTTTTAGAAACAGAAAATGAGACGGAAGTAAAAACAGGCAGGTCGACCGGCCGCATCACTGGGCGTCGGCCGTCGCCCAGTGGTCGGCCGTCCACTGCATGTTTTGTTTTGAAACAGAAAAAACTTCTTCGTTTTCTATGTTAGGGGGACCGGTTGAGACATGGGTCGACCGGTCGAAGCCTATGTCGACCGGTCGCCCTATTGATTTTTTCAAAGTGTTCTTATTTCTCTTATTTCGTGCGCCAGAGTGCATCTGTCGTATGTGTATGACAAAAAAAATATGACCGTTTGACACCGGACACATTTCCTTAAATTGTGGGATTGATTTCTAACACTATATTCTTGATTTTAATTGTATTTTTCTGTAGATTTTCAATCCCCAAGAGGAGCCTATGCTTGATCAATCATCTCCTATAAATAGAGGAAGTTTTGGAGCAACCAAAACAACAATTGATATACAACACAACAAGATACACTTCAAGCATATACTTGGTCTTTCATTGTTATTATTCTTGTTGTAAATTTGCCTAGCTTATCACTTTCACATCTTTGAGGTCTAGGCTATTCTTGATTACACTTCGCACTCAAATTGTAATATTCATTATTGAGTTGTAATCTTGATTTTTGGTTATCATTCAAACACAAGATATCATTGTGAGTGTTCTTGTGGTAAGAACACACTTGGATGATCTAGGTGATAGAAAAAGAAGATTGTGGTGATCTTCTTATTGAGGTGTTGAAGAATTTGGTATTCTTCAAGGATGAAGATTGTGGTAATCTTCACAAGGTGCCGTTGAAGGAAGATTGTGGTGATCTTCAAAGGGAGATTGTGGTAATCTCCAAAGGTGTTGTTGTAGAAGAGTGTGGTGCTCTTCAAGGTGTTGTAAGTTGAATTTGTATTAATTTTGGTAGTTAATAAAATTCTTTTTCTTTTGAAATCCATCTCGGATATCTTGGGGTGGTAGAGGATTAGGCCCTAGGTGGGTTGAACCTCTTTAAATCGCGTGTGTTGTTTACATTCCGCACCTTTATTCTTGTGTTTGAGCATTCGATTATAAAAAGAGGGCGAAATTGAAAAGATGGAGATAATCTATTCACCCCCCCTCTAGATTATCGTAGCCGCTTGGACTTACACCATATGCATCCATGTTCATCTTGATTGATGTGTTCATTGGTATTTTCACAGAAGACTTCTCTTCCATACCAAATTTCTTCATTAAATCTCTGGTGTGTTTTGTTTGACTTATTAAGGTTCCATCCTTCAATTTCTTGACTTGAAGTCCTAGGAAGAAAGTCAGCTCTCCCATCATGCTCATCTCAAATTTACCTTGCATGAGGTTTGAGAACTTATCACACAACTCTTTATTTGTGGATCCAAAAATGATGTCATCCACATATATTTGAACAAGCAGTATACTCTCTCCATATTGAATTCTGAAGAGTGTTCTATCCACTTTGCCTTTGGTGAATCCATTGTCAGTTTGAAATTGAGACAATGTATCATACCATGCTCTTGGTGCCTGTTTCAATCCATATAATACTTTCTTGAGTTTGTACACCTTATCTCCAATAGTCTTCTGCTCAAAAACTGGAGGTTGTTCAACATAGACTTCTTCCTCTAGCAGTCCATTTAGAAATGCACTCTTCGCATCCATTTGATACACAGTGAAGTTCTTATGTGATGCATAGGCAATAAACATCCTTATTGGTTCCAATCTTGCAACAGAAGCAAAGGTTTCATCAAAATCTACACCCTCTTCTTGGCAATAACCTTTTGTCTACCAATCTTGCTTTGTTTCTTACTACATATCCTTCCTCATTCATCTTGTTTCTGAAAACCCATTTTGTGCCAATAACATTTTGATGGGTTGGCCTCTGCACCAATTCTCATACCTTGTTTCCTTCAAATTGATTCAACTCTTCTTGCATGGATTGAATCCAATGTGTGTCATCCAATGCTTGAGACACATGTTTTGGCTCTATTTGGGAAATAAAACAAGTAAACATTGGTTCATGATGTACTATGGATCTGGTTATTATGCCATCTCTTACATCTCCAATGACTAACTATGGTGGATGATCTCTCAGCCATCTCACATTAGGTTGGAGCAAGTCAGCTGGATTCAGCCATCTCGCAACTAAGTTGTCTTGAACAACTCTTTCATCTTCATTCAGCTGTAGACTTTCCAGTTGTCTTTGAGATTCAGCTATTTCATCTTTATCTTAGTTGATAGCTCTTACTTCAGCTTCAACATAAGGACTCTTCTGCATAGTCGGCTGATACAACTTGTCAGCTAACTCCTCAACGTCTTCTCCATTCACATTGGGTTCATCAAAAACCACATGGATAGACTCTTTTGTGACCATAGTCCTCTTGTTCAACACTCTGTAGGCTTGGCTCTCAGCTGAGTATCCCAAAAAGAAACCTTCATCAGCTTTAGCATGAAAAACCTTCAAATTATTCTTGCCATTGTTATGGATGGAGCATTTGCATCCAAATATTTTGAAATACCCAACATTTGGCTTTCTCCCTGTCCAGATTTCATAGGGAGTCTTGGTCAATTGCCTGTTAACATGCATCTATTTTGAGTATAGCATGTTGTGTTAATGGCTTCAGCCCAAAATCTCTTAGGCAATCTAGCTTCATCTAACATGGTCCTTGCAGCTTCCTTGAGAGTTTTGTTCCTTTTTTCAGCTACTCCATTCTGCTGTGGAGTTCTTACTGCAGATAACTCATGAGCAATACCATTTTCAACACAATACTGAGTTATTATCCCAATGACAAACTCAGTTCCTCTATCAAATATTATCTTTATAATGGTTTGGCTCTTTTCATTTTGAACTCTTTTCTTCAGCTGAGGTAACTTCTGCAAAGTTTCTTTCTTTTTGCACATGAAGATTGTCCATGTATATCTTGAATAATCATCTACCACCACTAAGGTGTATTTCTTTCCATTTATGTTGGCTGGTTCAACTGGACCAAATAGATCTTATGCAACATATGTAATATCCATGTTGAAAAAGGACTTGGCTTATCCTTGAATGAAGATTTTATTTGCTTTCCCATCTGGCATGCATCACATACACTTTCTTTCTTGTACACTGAGTCTGGCAATCCTTCCACAAGATGACTCCTTGCAAGCTTGTTGATTGTCTTGAAATTCAGATGACTCAGCTTCTTGTGCCACAACCAACTTGATTCGGTTGTGCTCTTTGCTAACAGACAAGTGCTTGGTGTGGCAGTAGACCAATCTACCACATACATATTCTTCTGTCTTGATCCTTGCATCACTATTTCATTTGATTCAACATCTTTGATCTGGCACACTCCCATATTGAATCCAACACTATAGCCCTTGTCACGGAGTTGGCTGGTGCTTAACAGGTTGAAGTTGAGGCCTTCAACATAAGCAACATCTGTGATTTCCAATCCATTTTTCTTGATAGATCAAGGTTGCAGAAATCGCTAGGCGCTAGTCGGGCGGCAGCCGAGCGCCTAGAAACACTATGTTTTTCTTATTTGTTTTTCATTTTTTTGAATTTTGGCCGATTTTTGGCCGATTTTTTCCGACTAGACCAACTAGGCCAATTTTTCCCGATTTTTGTCGATTTGTTTGGCCGCCTAGGCGCCCGCCTGAAGTGGGCGCGCCAGCCGATTTTTGCCCGGACCAATTTGTTTTGCCGATTTTGGGAAAATCGGATCGGCCTAGGCGCTGGCGCCGCGCCAGCTGATTTTTGCAACACTGTGATAGATCATGTGCCTTTGATTTCCCCTGGAGCTCCATTTCCTCCAAATATGACTTTTGCACCTCTAATCTCCTTGAATATTGACAGATTTTTCTTGTTTCCTGTCATATGTCCTAAAAGCGACCACTATCCATGTACCAGGTGCCTTGGCACTCACTGCATTCCTTTAACCGCAATCAAGGAAATTAGTTTTTAGGTACCCATATTTGCCTGGGTCCTGAGGGGTTAGTGCTGTAAGATGATCCAACCAACCTATATCCAAAGGACTTGACTCTAAGAGGTTGCCATCTATCAGTGCCATAATCATAGTGCACATCAGCAAATTGCTTGGGGGTTTTAGGTTCATACAACTGTCTCTTTTGTCTGTATGCATGTGTGTGTGTTTTAGCAATTGCTTTCTTGGGATATTTGTGATATTTCTGAGTGTAGTGCCTGGGTGCATATATGTGCTGATAATAGCTCTTTTCCCTTTGGAATGACCTTTGTTGAGGTTTAGGTATTTGCCATTTAGGTTTGTATTCCATTGGTCTTTGCTGATATTTTAAATTGTACCAATCAACTTGGTTTGGATAGTTTCTACCATTCCCATCATATGCATTTCTCTGATGAACTTTATAGGGTTTCTGGTAGCTCTGTTTGCTTTTCACAGAGTATTTTCTGTTTGGAGTTTGCTGAGGAACTCGGTTGGATTTCTTCTCAGTTGTCCTCTCAGCATACTCAACTGGCCGTTTTCCTTTCCCTTTATATCCAAGGCCAGTTTGTTTGTGATTGTGCTTAGGAGTTGTTTTTCATGTTTTTGTGTGTGTTTTGTGTGATGATTTATACATATTTTTGGCGTGTTTTATTTGCATTTGCATGTTTTAGTGTTATGTTGTGTTATTTTATTGAATTTTTAGGTTTTGGTGGAAAAAACAAGTTTTGGAGCACAAAACGTTAAAAAGTCATTTCGTGCAACTGCGGCAGTCATCGTATTTTGGACGTAACGTTCACATCCGAAGTCCAATTGACATGATTCATGCACCATTAGAAAGATAATTCAAATTTATACAATGTTTATTTCTGCTATTAAATGCAAATGAAGACGTTTCGATGGGTTAAAATCATCTACAAGGCAAAATAATATGTCAAAATCTTGGAAATGGTACGTCTTGGTATTTTTGCCATAACTCTCTCTAGAAAATTGATATTGAGGTGATTCAAGTGGCTATGGAAAGCGAAGAGAAGATCTACAATTCATAAGAAGACTTCGAGACAAAATTCCGACGTTTAGAGGTCGCACAGTCGCGCGTAAGTGGTGCACGGTCGCGCGCTGTAGACAGCACCTGAGCAGCAGCAGGATGGTGCGTGGGCGCGCGGGCTGGTGTGCGGACGCGCTACTTGGCGCGCGGTATGGCGTGCGATCGCGCGCCGTGACTTGCTGAACACGAAATTTTCGATTGTTTTTGCTCTTCCACCGTGTTTAGGACTCTAGGCTTATAAATAGGACTTGGGGAGCCCCTACTTTTGACACACTCTCATTCATAGCACTTCTATACTTTAGTTTTTTATATTTTTTCTCTTGCTTTCAACATTGGGATTGCTTGGGTTCTTCCCATTGAAGTTATTTTTGCTTCTTAATCAAAGAGTCAGATTTCTTCATCTATTTTGTCTGATTTCAATTGTTGGGGTGATTATTATTATTGCATGATCATGTTTATGATTGTTTTCTTTCCTTCAATTGAGATTATGATCCCATCCCCAAGCATGAACTAATTTCCTTGTTCTAGGATTATGATTATGATGATTTGATTCAAACAAACAAGCATGAGTATTGATTAATTGATCTGCTTTCCTGAATAAATTGTTTTAGTTGTTGATTGATTGTTTGGCCAACTCTTGATTGTTTAAGGGGATAATTGAGATCGATCGAAGATATTATCCCTGTATTAAATTTATTCAGGGTGTTAGATATGAATCAGAAATGTATTATCTAACCCTAGGTTTAATGAAAATTGCAAATTATGTTGGGATAGCCCTAATATGTGAATACGAGAGTTATCAGATCTAGACCTAGTCTTTGCATGATTGTTATATTTCTTAAACGCATGATCAATTAATTGATATTCTGCTTGCAAGTTTGATGAGATGAATCCATAATCCTAGACTTTCTCCCATATCTTTTTCTCCAAGTTTAATCATGCTTAGTTTTAATTCATCTTTTTAATTGTTTTCTTTTAGTTTATTTAAAACCAACAAACCTGGTTAGAGTGTTTAGGATTTATTTTCTGTCAATTGTGTTGCATAATAATTATTTGCCGGCTAAGTCTTCCTTGAGAGACGACTTGTGGTTAACTTGCTACCCTACAATTGATCTCGTTCTCTTGCGAGGATTGTTAGACTTTTATAGGTGTTTAGTGGTCGAACAGGAGTGAATGTGGGTGCAACATTTGGTGTTTTGGATTTTTAAGATGCTTCATTGCTTGAAGATCCTTTTTCCAAAATCACTCTTGGAGTTTGACTGTACACAAAGGAATTGAATCATATGCCTATCTTATCTCCACATTCTTTTTGACTCATGATAATATCATCTAATGATTTAGATGCCTTTGTAAATGAGGCAATCACATTTTTTAGATCTTTTTCCCTCTTTTCTCTAGCAGCTATCTCTCCTATCATTTTGGCATTTTCAGCCTTCAGCTTTGTGTGGTCATCAGCTATGTGACTTAGAGTACTCGACTCTTTAGTCAGCTGTGAGTTATGGCTTTTGAGCTGACAGTTTTCCTCATTTAGAAGTGTGTGTGAGGATTTAATGTGCTCAAAATCTTTCATCATTTTATCTAATGAATCATAAAGATTAGTGGGTGATGAAGTGTGTGTATCACAGTCACTATCACTTGAATCTGAATGAGAAGAGTTAGAGTGTACCTCATCTTCTTGGTCTGGTTGATCTTGTTCTTTAGCCATAAGACAGATCATGGCTTCTTCTTCAGAATCACTTGAGTAGTCACTTCACTATTTTCTCGAGTCCGCTTTGCTTCTTTGGACTTAGTTGTCTCAAATAGATCTCGGTGCCCAACATGGCTTTCTTCTTTTCCTATCTTCTTTCTCTAAAGACTTTTATTTCTTCTTCATTCCTATATTTGTTGACTGCTGGATAGGAACAATCAACTGCAAAATGTCCTGGTTGTCTGCAGTTCTAACATAGGTTCTCAGCTCTTTGATCAGCTCTTTTTGTCCTTGGGTTATCAACTCTCTGATATTCTACCTTTTGATGCTCAGCTCTCTTAGGTGGCCTATCTTCCCTTGACTTAGAGGGAGCTGAATGTCTCCTGGAGGTTTCCCCCTTGTTTCTTTTATAGTTCTTATTAAAGAACTTGTTGAATCTTTTAACCATTAGGGCAATTTCCTCCTGGTTTATGGCTTCCTTTGGTTCAGCTCTCTTTCAATCCTTGACTATCAGTGCAGCTGTCTTGGGTACAGCTGTCTCCTCTTGATCTTTTCTTCTCAGCTCAAACTCATAGGCTTTGAGGTATGAGAATAGCTCATGGTTGGATGTTCTTGAGAGATCCATTGAATGTCTCAGAGCCATAGTCTTCATTTCCCATTCAGCTGGGAGGCTTCTTAGGATCTTCATACACATTTCCTTTTGAGTATATTCCTTCCCAAGAGCTGAAAGTCCATTTGTGATTTCAGTGAATCTTGCATCCAGCTGATCCATGGATTCACCTGCAAACATTTTGAAATTTTCAAATTTTTGAACAACAACAGACAATTTATTTTCTTTAATTTGCTCTGATCCTTCACAAATTAAAGTTAGCTTATTCCAGATTTCTTTTGTTGTTTTCCAGGATTTGACTTTGTTGAACATCGCTTTGTCCAAAGTCTTGTAAAGTATGTCCTTGGCCACATTGTCCAAGTTGTATCTCCTCCTATCCTCATTAGTCCATTCAGTCCTTGGTTTTTCAACCATGGTTGGCCTTTCCTCTGCAGCTTCTTCTCCTTCAACTGCAACAACTCTTGTTACAGCCGTGTTCACTTTCAATATTTGCAGTGGCCCATTCTCTATTATGAACCACATTTCATCGTGTAGAGCAGATAGATGAGCCTGCATACGAATTTTCCAATCATCAAATTCTTCAACAGTTAACATAGGAATGCGTGTCAAATTTTCTTCCATGATAATAACTTTGTTTAAAATGAAAGATTTTGAAAATGCAAGTGTTTAAAACCTTTTGAAAAGATAAAGATCTAATTCAGTAACCAGTGCGTAAGGCCAATGAACCAACCGCTCTGATACAACTTGTAGGTCCCAAGGGGTGTGAGTAAGGTTTACAAGGGGGGTGAATAAACCTTACCAACTTTTCGATTTTAGTCCTTTTAAGATTATTACAGAGTTAACTCAAGTCCTTGAGGGACAACTAAGTTGGTTATTCAGCAGAGTTAGCCACTCAACAGACTCGATAGAGCTGTTGATAGAATAACTCAACTGTTTAACCTGAACTTTAACTTGGTTGTGTTGGTTTTATCATCGGAAGACTTAACACCCTTTGAATTTTTTTAAGCTTGTTTTAACACTTGATTTTAGCACTTGGTTATTAATCTGTTGGATAACAAATATGAGTTTATAACAGATATAATGTAAGTATGCATAAATGTAAATGTGCTGAAAAAGTAAATGACACAGTTAATTTTTATAGAGGTTCGAAGATGGGGTAATTCTTCTAATCCTTTTTTCTCCAACTCTTGGAGGAATCCACTAAGTAACAGATCAGTTTACAATGCGGTGAACAGTCTAGAGACAACTTTGGTCACACAGCTGGCTTCTCTTCCGACTCAGCTTCTTCACAGGGCTCACTTTCTCGCTACTTCAGCTCACTTTCTCAAGCTCTTGGATTTGATCACGAAGCCCTCCAATAACTTGATACTGGTTCGACCTTGAACCTTCCTACAATCCTCCTTGGAAAGTAGACCCCTTTTGATTCTTCAAAAGTTTCCTCTTCAACATATTTGAAGTTGTCTTTCCTTCACAGATTGTGTTGGATCGATTTCCTTCAAGTTTCAGGCTTGAGGATTTGCTTGAATATACTTGAGAATATTTCAGGTTAATAGCTTGAATATTGCTTGTTCGTGGTTCAGGTATACAAGGTCCAGGTTACCTTTTCTCAATGAATTTCCTCAGCCTTTTATAGTGAACTTTTGAAATTTTGCCCGTTGAAGAGTTAGGCTGATTTCAAAAGTCACTTGTGTTCATTGGCTTGTCTTGTTGCAGTCCTTGATGTTGACATTTCCTAGTATTTAATGTCTTGCAGCATTGCAGCGTTTCTGACACTTGGTGCAGTGCTTCCCATTGGTTTGTTCCTTTTGCACACAACTGGAACTAACATTTTATCTCTCGACAACTTAACATGTTACCATTCTCGAGTAACATTCTTGACTTTCATCAACAGATCTCATTGATTGTCTTGACTTGATTGCGATCTTTTATTCCCCAGGTGACTTGAGTTAGCTTTCAATCCTTGGATAACTCATCTGCATCACTTCAACTTGAGACTTGGCTTCTTGAGTTGACTTGTGGCTCTTCATACTGGTGATACACCTTGATCGAGTTCTTGATTTTCCTTCTTTGCCATACTCGGTTGTCTCAATGAGTCTTCACTTTAGTCTTGATTGACTTCTTGTATTTCCAGCGTAGGCGACTTGACTTGACTCAACTTTTCCGGCTCTATCTATTACAATGTAAATTACAAGGAAAATGGGGTGCCAACTTTCTAGTTTAAGTTTTACATGGTATCATCAAAATCTACAAAATAAATTCCCAAAGAAACCGAATTCTTTTTAATATGTATTTAACTTTATTTAAAAATTCTTATTAATCAAAGAATTTTTAAATAAATAAATACATATTTGAAAAAAACTTGATATAAATGGACACTTGAAATTATATTTAAATTATACTATTAAAGGTAAGTTTAATTATACCCTCTTCTCACACTATTTAATACCTACCCATTAGGGTTATATTAGATATATTAAAAGTTTCAAGAAACCTTTTGAGTGATTCATACTTTTATAAATAGTATATATATCGATATAGATATAGATACACCAAGCTGTATATCCAAATCCAAATTCGGAATCCATGACACTATTCTTGGATCTAGATTTCTGGTCTGATAGCTAGAACTCAAAATTATGATCTGTGTAGTTAATTGGACAACCAATGAAGGATTCTCCGTAACGGATACTCTGTTAGTTGCTAAAAGGAATCAATGATACTAATATGCCTTGACGACAAACCAACATCACCTTTATGCTCCAACCATCTTTATAGAATCATTATCCCTTTAGTAATTGCTTGGAGATGAAAAGAAACGATGACGACGATGAAATTTCTCAGCAACTTGTACCAGAAAGCAAATTAACCTCACAACCAACCTTTTACTCTCTGACTATCCTACTGTACCCTTATTATTTGATCATAACAGGTCATGAAATCATGTCTTTAACTGAATTCACAATATGCTATTTCGATCCTCTCAAGTCTTAATCTTCAATACTTTTGATCAGAGAGGTCAGTAACATTTGGATCCAGTTTATTTTTAAACAACATTGCAATCAAACTGCCTAAAATCTAAATTATTTAATGCACTTTAGTGATCTTCAGTAGCAAATGTTGGACTGGAAAATCAGAACGGAAATCAAGAAGCATACCCAGCTATACATCCACGCAAACAGCTACTCCAGTTTTCTTATCCTTGGACTTATCCTTTCCAAGGGATACATCTGTAATATATCATACGACCGTTTTAGGCATTATATCTGAGGGAACTCCATGGCAATGGCAAGGAAGCTAATACACAAAGACCTAAAGCCCATGAGTTTGTTCGCCAAAAATTTGATCTCAATACTGCAAGTGTGAATTGAATGACTCCCCACAAACAGTTATAAGCCTCCTGACTCTATACATGTTTATGTCTGAATTTGATTTCTTTGTTAGAACTCATCTCCCAAATTATGGACTAACAAATATGACATGCAAATTATTGATCAGATAATCAGCAAGAAAACAAGCACTCGAATTCATAAAATAGAACACATAAATTAATTAAGAAAACAATCAATTAAGATTTAGCATGAATCCACAATTTTGGTTATGCCCTAAGATCCGAAATATTAGCCCAACATTGATAACAAATTCATAGACAAATTTGAAATCAATAGTTTGACATCGTTTAAGTACATACAAGAGATCTAAACTAAGAAAGAAAACCCCTTCTTGTCAGGATGGATCCTCTTTCTAAGCCTTCGAAACTCTTGTGCTTCCGTAGATGTAAAAGGCCTTGTGGTGCTTTTCGTAATCTAGCCCTCCTCTATTAGAAGACCTTTGATTTGTGTAATCTTGTGTATTGTATTGTATTTTAAGATGTAAGATGTTGTTTTTTGTGCAAGACCTTGGTCCCTTTACATAGGTGCTTGGAGATATCACTAGTTGAGTTATGATGGGAAAAGGACTCAAAATCAGACGCAGACACATCGCATGGGCGGTGTCATACCACACGCCCACCCCACACGGTTGTGTGGATCCACACGGTCTGACCGTGTAACACGTCTCTGTCTCTATTTTCGCCTGAGCACTTCATATGGTCGTGGAATCTTCACACAGTACCCCACACGGTCGTGTGACACCATACGGGATGATCGTGTGACACGTCTCTGTCTCTATTTTCGCCTGAGCACTTCACATGGTCGTGTAATCTTCACGCAGTACCCCACACGGTCGTGTGACACCATACGGGATGACCGTGTGACTTGCTTTTATATGTTTTCTTCGTCTTTTCGATCTTCTCTTCACACTCGTCGATCTTGTCTGGGCCTTTCAACTGATATCTTTCCATTTAAGCTCCCTTTCCGATAAAAAAGTTACAAGAATACGCAGTATCATGCCCTTCTAAGGAAAACAAGTAAAATACACTAAATATGCGTGCAAATGAATCAATTACATAACAAAATAAGCCCTTAAATGCACGTATATTTTTTTACACATGTCAAAATCTCCCAATCTTAAACCATTGCTCGTCCTCGAGCAAACTTTAGAACAATAATCTCAAGGGGTACAAAGAACACACAAGAACACTATAAACATTCAATCTCATTCGACTCCATATCTAAGTAAACCATGCAACTCATTATCAAGAAATTATCAATCACAAGTTCGACATAATTAATACTCTTTCGGGTACTTGACATCGTGACTCACAAGTAAGTAGTGTATCACTCATCTCTCAAAGTGTATGGGAAATGTTTACACTCAAAATCAATTCAATGAATGTAAAAATATCATAGGCTTGCAAATCGTCTAACATCTTTACCACTTTATTATGCACAATTTAAGAATCAAAAAGGACTTTCATTTGGTTATAATGTAGGCTCTTTGGTAAGGGTAGGAAAATTTTTGGATTAAGTGACTTGACTTGAGCAAATAAAATTTAAGTACACAGACTTCCAACTCACTAATCCAATTTAAGATTCAAAAAGAACTTTCATTTGGTTATAATGTAGGTTCTTTGTTAAGGGTAGGAAAAATTTGGATTAATTGACTTGACTTGAGCAAATAAAATTTAAGTACACAGACTTCCAACTCACCAATCCAATTTCATCTAAAAATCATTCTTTCAAATAATTATCCTTTTTCTCCTTTTTCATTCTTAGGCCTTTTTGTCTTTTTTCTTTTCTTTTTCTTTAGCCTCAAGCTCAATTTCTCAAAATTTCAGAATTTTTCTTTTCTTTTCTTTCTTTTGCTTGATTTTTCTTTCTCTTTTTCAGAAATCTTCTTTCTTTTTCGAGCTTCATCATTCTTTCATTTATCTAAGCACTGCTCATCCTTCATTCTTTTCCCAACTTTCTCTCTTTTTCACAATTTCACCACATCTTCCCGAAACTATTCATCTTCTATGAGCTCAAGTAATTTTAGGGATAAAAATCATCTTTCAATTTTAAAGATCAAAATGTGGCTAACAATAAAAAGTTTAGGCTCAAAGTGGCTAACTAGGGAATCATGAGTTCATAGGTAGACTTTTTAGGCTAAGTAGGCTAAACAAAGACGGCCTTGATCATTTTCAAAAATGGCACACACACATAGCTTCAATGAAGATACCAAAATAAGTTCTAGAATTCTAACATTCATGAATGACACACTCAAGAAAAAAATAAGACTACATAAGATAAAAGCAGTTATAGGTACAAAAGCTCACAGGCTTATTTTTCGCAACATGCTCAAATACTCAATTTTCCTAACTAATGCCAAACAAGTAAAAGATATATGCACAACCATTCATCACATTATTCATAAAAATATTTCATCTCATAAACTCAATGCTCAGAGTAAAAACATAAGGAAGCTTTTTGTACTTTTTTCGAATTTTTGATCCCAAATCACACAAAAAGCAATTAAACGTGCTAAAGAGATAACATGCTAAAATAAACAAAAAAACCAAAAAAAATGATTTTTTTTAATTTATGTAATTTTGTTTCTTCAACTTTTTATGCTCTACATGCAATTCTAAATGCTATGCAAAATGCAACAATACTCATTTACGCATTCTTGACAACCCCTCCAAACTTAAAATATTCTTCCTCCAGAACATATGAGGAAATTATCAAAAGAAAACGGAATGCGTACTTACCAAATCACTGTGGTGTGGAGGTGGAGGGTAGTGGCCTTATGAAATGTGCCAATGATCCATACGAGACAACATCTCGTACATGTATTGCTGCTACTGGGTGATAGCGTCAAACATTTGTAAATATTCAGTGTGATACTCATCAACTGTCACCGTCAACTGATAAGTATCATCTATTAACTTGCCCACATCAGCTTCCACCCTTTCAAACCTCTCAATCATGTTCCACAGCCTGTTACCCCCTTGTCTAGAGGATTCTGGCACATCCCTTTCCTGCATAGGCTCATCTTTCTCTTCTTGAGCAACAGTCCCCTGATCACCTCTCATCAACCAATTACTACTGTTTCTGATAAAAGTAGCTTCCGAGTTTGGGAGCCTAACTCTAGTTCTATCCACATGATTCAACTAATAGTTACGCCCATCAAATTAAATCATTTTCATGGCGGATAAAACAATCATATCAATCAGTTTTGGACCATCAGCTTCTGTATACCCCTCAAAGCTAACATTGAAGTGCTTGGCTATAGGAGTAATAAACCCACCAATACAAATTTCTTCCCTTTCTTGTTTCCCCACTCTATCAAATTACCATGCTATCATAGCCCCGACATTTGGCACAACCTCTGTTCCCAATGCCATACACCAATAATAAACAACTCATCTATTCTTAAGGCTCATTTGCTATCCTCCCTTGTAAATACCATTTCTGCTAAAGTTCGATGTACATAGCAAAATACGGGGTTCCGAATGCTAGACGCCTTTGATGTACCCGGCGTATAAATCCATTTACATGTTATCTCCCTCCAAAATCTATCCTTATTAAAATCTTCATGTTCCTCCACCCCATAAGCCGAGTTCTATATATTGTATTCAAATCATCAATTGATAATTCCCTTGGCTCATTGGATAAACGGACCTAATTCCCATCAAATTTTGTTTTCGGACCACTAATTCAAAACTACTTAGGAATTCAAATGTATAAATTGAATATGTGGTCCAATGCCCATTCAACAACTCATGCCAATCTATACGACCATATATAGCACGAAAATCCTCCAACAAACCCAAATTAGCGAGAGTAGGTTCATCGGGATACCTTGTATTAGTCCATGGTTGGAAATAGAGCACCACCCATCGAGTCCGGTGTGTTTCATATGGCATGATAACATTAGAAGCCTCCGGTTCTTTGGCCGTATACTCTGGTTGGGGCTCAGGTTCGGGCTCCGGTGTTGGCTCCCTTATCCTCCTTGTATTCCTCCTAGTTCCTCTTTCTCCTCCTCTAGAAGCCATGAAAACCAAGCTTTGGAGTATTTAAAAATCTGAAATTTGAGGATTTAAGAATCCCCCAAACTTGAAGAAGACTTTGTGAAAGTTGAGAAATTGGAGAAATTTAGTGATGAGTTTCTTGAGAAAGTGAAGAATTTGTGTTTGTGGTGTAAGATTTGAAGTGAATTTGGAAGAGATTTGGAGATTTATTTGAGTATTTGGGAGAGAATTTTTGAATTGTAGGGTTTGGGTACGAGAAAGTGGGATAGAAATTGAGTGTTTGAGGTTTAAAAAGGGGTAGAATTTTGAGTGGGCCCAGTCGCACGGTCCGTGTGGGCTCACATGGCCCAACCGTGTCATCCTGGACGTTTGTCTGTTCGCTGCTACCAATCCACACGGTCGTGTGATGTCACACGGCCCGGCCGTGTGACGTGTCTCTGTTTTTTAGTCGCACGGTCCATGTGGTCCAGTTCACACGACCGTGTGACATATTCCCCCCTTTGTTTTAAGACCTGGAGTTTTCCATGATGGCTACTACACAACAACTCACAAAAGCAAACAAAACTAAAAATTAGGTTAATTAAAAATTGGATTAAAATAAAAATAAAGGCAATTAAAACCAAATAAATGAAAATACGAAATAATTTAGGTTGCCTCCCATAAAGCACTAAGTTTTACGTCTTCAGCCAGACTTTAGATTTCTATTTTTTTTTACTATCATTGACATGTGTTAGTTGAAATCTCTGAGCCCTCATATTATGTACCATCCATCAGACGAATGATGTTGCATTGTTCCCTCGAGTTAAGTTCAGTATCACTTGGGAATTTGCCCTTTTGATGTTGGCTTCCCACTGCAGTAGCGATTTGGGCTACTTGTGTTTCTAAAGATTTCAGTCTTGCATTCACGTTTGTGTTCAACTGAGTGACTTGTTCCTCAATCCTGTCTATCTTCATTCTGTCCTTATTCAGTCTTGCTCTAGTTTCTCCGATAAACGTGGATATCATCTCTTTCATAGATGTTTTCTTGTCACTTGACTTTGCTTTGCCTTGATTACCCACGTTAAATCCCAGAGGTGGCTGCAAAATATTTTTGTTGTTAGCATATGAAAAGTTCTCATGGTTTTGCAGCCCCGGATGATAGTAATTGGGTGTCTGATTATTTCTATAGTTGTTGTTGAAGTTCCTTTGTTGTCCCATAAAATTAGCCTATTTAACAACCGCAGGATCTCTAGGTGCTACTTGTTGCATCACATCCAGTTTCATATTCAGCACGGATACCTTTTCTCTGAGCATGGTAACTTTCTCATCCTAAACCTGTACCACACGTCGGACATTGGATCTCTCGGATGGCCACTGTTAACTATTATTTTCCATCTTCTCTAACAATTTTAGTGCTTCCTCTGGATATTTCCCTAGCAGTGCACTTCAAGATGCAACATCTATAATAGTTCTCGTGTTGCCACTTAAACCATTATAGAAATATTGAACATGTTGGTAATCAGGATACCCATGCTGAGGGCACTTTCTCAATATTCTCTGAATCTATCCCATGCCTCATATTATGGCTCTGAATCTAACTGCCTAAACTGGGCAATTTCAAATTTTAGCTACAGTATTTTACTAGGGGGAAAGTATTTGGCTAAGAACTGCTGACTTAATTCAACCAAATCTGCTGCGGATGGTGTCAGAGAACATAACCATCCGTTAGCCTTATCGTGCAGAGAAAATGTGAAAAAGGCGGCATTGAATGATGTCTTCAGAAACACCATTCATCTTGACAGTATTGCATATTTCTAAAAATTGTACCAGATGCGCGCTGGATCCTCAACGGCTCTTCCCCCAAACTGATTCTGTGAAACCATCTGGATCAATGCTGGTTTTAGTTCAAAGTTGTTTGCATTGATCGGTAGACGGACCACACCCCCATAAGTTTGACTAACTTTCGGCTGGAAATAGCCCCTAACTGCCCTTCTTGTAGGCCTTACCACTATTCGGTCCTATCCGTATACCCCAACTGGGTGTTCATCATTGTTCCTGTTATTCATGCCATTCTGGTTGTTCCCATCCGCCATTGCTTTAGATCTTTTCCTTAGTTGTTTCGTTGTTTTCTCGATTCCAAATCAATGGATATTGATTGAGTAGATCTAGAACGCGTGATCATGCACTATCTGCACTTATAAACTTGTGGTAATCTTCTTTGATTAGGGCCTTCTTGGCTGTGTAAACAACCTTCGCAGCTGAATCAGGCTTGGCAATCTCTTTCCAAGCAGCAGCTAAGTTGATGTCATTCTCAGTTATTTCCTTCAATCCCTCTGAAGGCAGGTTGCAATACTCAGCTAGGTCCACATTAGTGAAATTTGATCTCCTTGTTGTGGAGAGATGATCGAATCTCCCCATCGTGAACCTCCACGTTCACGTATAACATGGCTACTTCCTCGAAGAAAGTATGAGAGAACTCCTCGTAAAAAAATCCTTGAGACCAGGAACTTCGCTATCTTCTTAGCGATTCTTAACTAGAGCCTTATTAGCTCTCTGTTTTTGAAGATACCCTCGAAGTCCATTTGTTGATCAGAGTGGATCTTCTCGGCGATTTAACAAAGTCATATGAGGCATCTATTTCCTTGAAAAATAACCGGTAGATTAAACGAAAAATCTTGTTTGAAGAACTAGGGTTTTAGAGCTTTGTAGAGATAAAACTTGCTTTTTTTCTTTTCAAGACAAGAGTGTTGTGTGGAGAGAGAAATGAGGTTTTAGTTTATATGGGACATGAAAGGACGGTTTTGGAATTTGAAAAACTTGATCAAAATCAACGGTCAGGATTCAACCTTTGAAACCGCATTAATTTTCCCTCATTAAATGCAGCAGCATTTATATCCAATCATAGGCTAAACATGTGCAGCTTTTGTACTGACACCATAATTACACTGACGTAATATCCAAAACATTCCCACTCGCAGAAAACAACTGCGTTTTATCAATTAGCTCATAAATAACTCAATTATCATCCAAAAGTGACTCAACTTTGCTTCTCTCGTCACATATGATCACTCAACTGTCAGTTAACTCGATACATCTGATTTCCTGTCTTGGCTATTTCACTTGGCTGGAATGTGAAACTTGCTTATTTTCATTTTTCTCTTCTTGGAATCTACTGATTGAGTCTTCTGAGACTCCTAACTCAGCTCGATCAAACCTAGCTCATTCTTAAGCTCTTCAAATCTTGATTCACATAGGGGCTTAATGAATATGTCAGCTAACTGCTTATCAGTTGAGATGTATTCCAAAACAACATGATTTCTTATAAAATGATATCTGACATCAATGTGCTTTATTCTTGAATGCAACACTGGATTCTGAGTAATTGAAATAGCACTTGTGTTATCGCACATAATTAGAATTTCTCTTTCTTCTATATCATAGTTTCTCAGTTGTTGCCTCATCCATAGAACTTGGGCACAACAGTTGCCCGCAACTATGCACTCTTCTTCAGCTGTGGATGTAGCTATTGAATTTTGTTTCTTGCTGAACCAAGAAACCAATCTATTTCCAAGCATTTGACAGCACTGAAGTACTCTTTCAATCCACTCTACATCCAAAGATAGTCGAGTCCGAGTAGCCTATCAGCTTGAATCCTCCATCCTTTGGATACCATAAGTCAACTTCTTGGCATCCCTTCAAATACCTTAGGATTCTCTTAGCTGCAGTCATGTGACTCTCTTTTGGTGCAGATTTAAATCTAGCACATACACCTACATCAAAGGTGATGTATGGCCGACTTGTTAAATAGAGCAATGGTCCAATGAGGGCTCTATATCTAGTTTGATTAATAGTTTTGCCCTTTGCATCCATATCCATCTTGATTGATGTGTTCATTGGAATCTTCACTGATGACTTTTCTTCCACACCAAATTTCTTCATTAAATCTCTGGTATATTTGGTTTGACTTATGAAGGTTTCATCCTTTATTTGCTTGACTTGAAGTCCTAAGAAGAAAGTCAGCTCTCCTATAATGCTCATTTCAAACTTCCCTTGCATGAGGTTTGAGAACCTATCACACAACTCTTTGTTTGTGCATCCAAATATGATATCATCCATATATATTTGAACAAACAGTATACTCTCTCCATCTTGAATTCTGAAGAGTGTTATATCAACTTTTCCTTTGGTGAATCCATTGTCAATTATAATTTGTGACAATGTGTCATACCATGCTCTTGGTGCTTGTTTCAATCCATACAATGCCTTCTTAAGCTTGTATACTTTGTCTCCAATAGTTTTCTGCTCAAAACCTAGAGGTTGTTCCACATAGACTTGTTCTTCTAAAAGTCCATTTAGAAATTCACTCTTCACATCCATTTTATATACAATAAAGTTTTTGTGTGCATCATAAGAAAGAAACATCCTTATTGCTTCCAATCTTGCAACATGAGCAAAGGTTTCATCAAAATATATACCTTCCTCTTGACAATACCCTTTGGCTACCAATCTTACTTTATTTCTAACTACAGATCATTCCTTATTCATCTTGTTCCTGAATACCCACTTTGTACCAATGATATTTTGGTGAGTAGGCCTTTGAACTAATTACCATACTTTGTTTCTCTCAAACTGATTCAGCTCTTCTTGCATAGCCTGAATCCAATATGTGTCATCCAAGGCTTGAGACACATCTTTAGGCTCTATTTGGGAAATAAAACAAGTGAACATAGCTTCATGTTGAGCTCTAGATCTGGTTCTTATGCCATCTCTAACATCTCCCAATAACATTTCCCGGGTGGATGGTCTCAAAGATCTCACATCCGGTTGGAGTAAGTCTCTGGCTGATTCGGATCGTCTTGCGGCTAAGTTTTCTTGAATATCTTCTTCATCATCATTCAATTGTAGACCTTCCGGTGTCTTTGAGATTCAGCTATCTCGTCTTCCTCAGGATTGAGTGCTCTAACATCTGCATCAACATAAGGACTCTTCTGCATAGTTAGCTATTTTGTTTCTCAGCTAATTGATCTATGTCTTCTCCATTTACATTTGGCTCATCAAATACCACATGGGTAGACTCTTCTGTGACCATAGTCCTCTTGTTTAGCACTCTGAAAGCTTTACTCTCAGATGAGTATCCCAAAAAGATACCTTCATCAGCTTTAGCATCAAATCTTTTAAGTTATCCTTGTCATTGTTGTGGATGAAGCACTTACATCCAAATATCATGAAATATCCAACATTTGGATTCCTCCTTGTCCAAATTCCATAGGGTGTCTTAGTCAATTGCATGTTGATCATACATCTATTCTGAGTCTAGCGGGCAGTATTGATGGTTTCACCCTAAAATCTATTAGGCAATCCAGCTTCAGCTAACATTGTCCTAGCAGCTTCGTTGAGAGTTATGTTCCTTCTTTCAGCTACTCCATTCTGTTGTGGAGTCCTTGCAGCTGATACCTCATGAGCAATACCATTTTCATCACAATACTAAGTTATAATCATATTGACAAACTCGGTTCCTCTGTTAGATCTTATCTTTATAATGGTTTGACTCTTCTCATCAGCTGAGGTAATTTCTACCGTGTTTCCTTATTTTTACACATGAAGATAGTCCATGTATATCTTGAATAATCGTCCACCACCACTAAGGTGTATTTCTTTCCACTAATGTTGGCTGGTTCAACAGGACCAAATAAGTCCATATGCAGCAGATGTAAAACCCTTGTTGAAGAAGAACTTGGCTTGTCCTTGAAGGATGATTTGATTTGCATTCTCATCTGGCATGCATCACATATACTTTCTTTCTTGCATCCGAGTCTGGAAATTCTTCCACAAGATGACTCCTTACAAGCTTGTTGATTGTCTTGAAATTCAGGTGACTCAGCTTCTTGTGCCACAGCCAACTTGATTTGGATGTACTCTTTGCTAGCAGACATGTGCTTGGTGTAGCAGTTGACCAATCCGCTACATACTTGTTATTCTGCCTTGTTCCTTGTAGCACAATCTCATTTGATTCAGTATCCTTGATCTGGCAAACTCCCATATTGAATCCCACATTGTAGCCTTTGTCACAGAGTTGGCTGATGCTCAGTAGATTGAAATTAAGACCTTCAACATATGCAACATTTGTGATTTCCAATCCATTTTGCTTTATGGATCTTGTGCCTTTGATCTCCCCTGGAGCTTCATTTCCTCCAAATATGACTTTTGCACCTTTGATTACCTTAATCTTTGACAGATTTCTCTTGTTACATGTCATATGTCTAGAACAACCATTATCCATGTACCAGGTTCCTTGGCACTCAGTTGTTCCTTGAACCTGTAATCAAGGAAATTAGTTTTTAGGTACCCACACTTGCCTAGGTTCTTGGGGGTTAGTGCTATAAGATGCTCCAACCGACCTATAGCCAGATGATCTGACTCTAAAAGGTTGCCATCTATCAGTTCCATAATCATAGTGCACATTAGCAAATTGCTTGGAGGTTTTAGAGTCATACATCTGTCTATTTTGTATGTATGCATGTGTATTTGTTTGAGCATTTGCTTTCTTGGGGTAATAGTGGAATTTTTGTGCTCGATGAGTTTTGTGCCTGGGTGCATATGTTTGTTGATAATAGCTCTTTTGCATTGGGAATGACCTTTACTGAGGTTGAGGTCTTTGGCATTTTGGCTTGTATCCCATAGGTCTTTGTTGATATTTCACTTGGTTTTTCCTTTCAGCTTGGTTTGGATACTTTCTACTATTCCCATCATAAGAATTTCTTTGCTGAAATCTCTGGGGTTTTTGGTAGCTCTGTTTAGCCTTCACAGAGTATTTTCTATTTGGAGTTTGCTGATGAACTTTTCCAAATTTCTTTTCAGTTGTCCTTTCAGCATACTCTACTGGCTTCTTTCCTTTACCCTTATATCCAAGGCCAGTATAGTTGTGATTGTGTTTTAGTGTGGGTGTTGGTGCAACATATGGTGTTTTGGGTTTTTGGACTCCCTCATTGCTTGAGGATCCTTTCTCCAAAATTACTCTAGGAGTTTGACTATGCACAAAGGAATTTAATCATATGCATGTCTTGTCTCCACACTCTTTTTACTAATTATTAGTTCATCCAATGATTTGGATGCCTTTGTAAATGAAGTAATCACATTTTTGAGATCTTTCTCTCTCTTTTCAGTAGCAGCTAACTCTGCTTGGATTTTGGCATTTTCAGCCTTCAGCTTTGTATTCTCATCGGCTATTTGACTTAGAGTACTCAGCTCCTCAGTCAGTTGTGAGTTTTGACATTTAAGCTGGTTTTTTCCTCATTTAAAAGTGTGTGTGAGGTTTTAATGTGCTCAAAGTCTTTCATCATTTTGCCTAATCAATCAAAAAGATCTGTGGGTGAGGAAATGTTTGTGTCACTATCACTCTTGCTTGAATTTGAATGAGATGAGTTAGAGTGTACCTCATCTTCTTAATCTTGTTCTTTGGCCATGAGGCAGGTCATAGCCTCTTCCTCACTATCACTGGATTAGTCTGCTTCACTACTATCTGAGTCTGTTGGTTCCTTGCACTTGGCTGGTTCAGCAGTCTCAGCAGCCAACATGGCTTTCTTCTTTTCATGTCTTCTTTCTCTGAAGACCTTTCTATCCTCTTCATTCCTGTATTTGTTGACTGGTGGATAAGAACAGTCAACAGCAAAGTGTCCTGGTTGTCTGCAGTTCCAACACAGGTTTTCAGCTCTCTGCATATCAGCTCTCAGATTATCAACTCTCTGATAGTCAGCTCTTTGATGTTCAGCTCTCTTTGGGTGGCATGTCCTCCCTTGCTTTGGAAGGTGTGGAGTGTCGTCTGGAGGTTTCACCCTTGTTTCTTTTATAGTTCTTATTGAAGAACTTGTTGAACCTCATTACCATGAGAGCAATTTCCTCCTGGTCGATTGTTTCTTTTGGCTCAGCTTTCTTCCCTTCACTAGCCAACAATACGGCTGTCTTGGGCACAACTGTTTTCTCTTGCTCTTTTCTTCTTAATTAAAATTCATAAGCTTTGAGATCTGAGAATAGCTCATGATTTGATGTTTTGGAGAGGTCCATGGAGTGTCTCAGGGCCATGACCTTCATTTTCCATTCAGCTGGGAGGGCTCTTAAAATTTTCATGCACATCTCCTTTTGAGTGTACTCCTTCCCAAGAGATGAAAGCTCATTTGTGATCTTTGTGAATATGGCATCCAGTTGATCCAAACTCTCACATGCAATTTTGAACAGCAACTGTTAGTTTATTCTCTTTGATCTGTTCAGATCCTTCACAAATCAGGGTTAGCTTATCCAAGATTTCTTTGGATGATTTGCATGATTAGACTTTATTGAACATAGCCTTGTCCAAAGTTTTGTAGAGGATGTCATTGGCAACATTGTCAAGATTGTATCTTTTCCTATCCTCATTTGTCCATTCACAGCGTGGTTTCTCAACCATGGCAGGTCAGCTCTGCTGCAAAGATCTTCTCCTTCACCTGGAGGTGCTCTTCTTATGTGCAAAGATTGACCTTCAATATTTTTAGTGGCCCATCTTCTATCACTAGCCACATTTCATCGTGTAAGGCTGATAGGTGAGCCTGCATGTGAATTTTCCAATCATCAAACTCTTCCACAGTGAACATGGGAATACGAGTTAGATTTGCTTCCATGATAATAACATTGCTTTTGAAATAAAAGATTTGAAAACAAAAGTGTTATATCTTTTGAAAAATATTGAGATCTAGTTCAGTAACCAGTGCGGAAGGCTCAATGAACCAACTACTCTGATACCATTTGTAGGTCCCAAGGGGTGAGTTGTAAGGTTTAGAAGGGGGAGGTTGAATAAACCTTACCAAATTTTTGATGTTAGTCGTTTTAAATAAATTTAACACAGTTGACTTAAATTAGCTATGTCCTTGGGGGACAGCTACGTTGGCTTACTTCAGCAAAGTTACCCACTCAACAGACTCGACTGAGCTGTTGATAGTATAGTCAGCTGGGTCAGCTAACACTTAACTTTTCAGTTGATTTGGTTTTGTTCATCGGAAGACTTATCACCCTTGATATTTTTAAACTTGTTTTAACACTTGTTTTTAGCAATGTTATTATCAGTTAGGTTTAGCAACATAAACTTAAACAACAGATATCAAAATAAGCAGGAAATTAAAGTGATGTAAGTAAAATGACACAAGCAAATTTTATAGTGGTTCTAGGATGGGGTAATTCCTCTAATCCACTCTTCTCCAACTCCTTGAAGAATCCACTAAGTAATAGATCAGGTTACAAAGTTGTTATCAGTCCGAGACAACCTTGATCACACAAATGGTGGCCGCTCCAGACTCGGCTTCTTCACAAGACAATTGTCTTGCTACTACTTGCCTCCCTTCGAACCCTAGGAGTTGATCACACAAAGATTCCAACGAGCTCAAATCTTCTCGGTTCGGCCTTGAACTTTACTACAGCTCATTCAACCTTGGAGAGTAGACCCCTTTAGTTCTTTAAATTATTTCCTCTTCAACTTGATGAAGTATTCTTTCCTTCACTGAGTGTGTTGGATCGAGTTTCTTCAAATTTAGGCTTCAGAAATGTCTTAGAAAGCTTGAGAGAATATTTGCAGATTTGCTTGCTTGATTACTTGTAAGAATGGTGTAAAATCATTACTTTCTCTCACTTGTTTCCTCAGTCTTTTATAGTGCTTATTTGAAAATTTGCCCGTTGAAGAGATAAGCTATTTTCAAATAACACTTCTTCTTTGTTGGCTTGTCTTTTCTTGACTTGCAGCTTGTGATGGTGACATTTCTTCATATTAAATAATGTCTTGACTTTTAGGACCTGATACAAGTTTAGTGCTTCCCATTGGTTTATTTCTTTTGCACGTTTCTGGGATGAGCACTTTAAGATATGGCAGCATGGACGTATTACTAATTTAAGTAATATCCTTGACTTCTGTGCAACGGATTAATAACGATCGACTTGACTTGACAGCTGCCTTTACCCCTTTGACTTGAGTCAACTCCAACCTTTTAGGAATGAGTCAACTGTCAGTTCAACTGGTAAACTTGGCTCTTAACTTACTTGACTGTCACTTTTTCATCCTTTACTCAGCTGTCCCACAGTTGGATCTCTTCTTCAGTCGAGTCTGTGCCTTCCATCTTGACTACACTCAGTTGACACACAAATGGGTCATCACTTCAGTCTTCAGTTTACTCTTGTATTCTTCAACATAGCTGACTTCACTCAGCTCATGTAGTCCTATCTATTACAAATAGAAATACAAGGGAAAATTGGGTGCCAACTTCCTATTCTAAGTTTTACATGGTATCATCAAAATCTAATAATAAATTTCCTAACACTTGACTTGAAGACCTAGGAAGAAAGTCAGCTCTCCTATCATGCTCATTTCAAACTTCCCTTGCATGAGGTTTGAAAACTTGTCACACTCTTCTTTTATTTGTCGTCCACATAAATTTGAACAAGCAATATACTCTCCCTCATCTTGAATTCTCAAGAGTGTTCCATCAACCTTGCCTTTGGTGAATCCATTGACAATGAGGCGAGGCAATGTGACATACAAGGCTCTTGGTGCTTGTTTCAATCCATACAAAGATTTCTTGAGCTTGTAGACTTTATCTTAAATAGTTTTTCGCTTAAAACCTGGAGGTTGCTCCACATAGAATTCTTCTTCCAAAAATCCATTCAAAAACGCACTCTTCACATCCATTTGATACACAAGTGAAACTCTTGTGTGCAAAGATAAGCAAGAAACATCCTAGTTGCTTCCAATCTAACAACAGAGCAAAAGTTTCATCAAAATATATATATTCCTCTTGGCAATACTCTTTATATACTACAGAAATTACACATTTTATGACGAATTTCTTTACCACACATAAATTTTTGTCATAATTTGTTAACTAACATGATTTAATTTTATTTTTGTCCATGAAAATTACTTTTTTATGACACCATTTTTATGCGTCACTATTGATCTTATATGTCGTCACTATTGTTATTATTCCATGACGATAAACTGAAATTTGTCATAGTAATTTTAGACGGCGGAATTTTGCACCAAAATTTAGGAGGAAAATCTTTTAATGACAAATAGATTATAATCCGTGAAGCCAATTGGTGTCATAAAATATTTTCTTTCATGACTATCATATTTTGTCATTTATTTCTTCACAAAAGTAGTGACGCCATTATTTCGTCATTTTAAACACATATTTAGTGACAATGAATGTGTATTTGTCGCCATTTTATATTGTGGCAAAATATTTTGTCAAATATTTGTCATAATTTTATCAATTAACATGATGATGAAAATATTTTCTTTCATGACAATATCACATTTTGTCATTTATTTCTTCAAAAACGTAGTGACGCCATTGTTTCGTCACGGAAAAACATATTTAGTGACAATGAATGTGCATTTGTCGCCATTTTATATTGTGGCAAAATATTTTGTAAAATATTTGTCATAATTTGTTAATTAACAGTGATGAAAATATTTTCCTTTATGACAATATCACATTTTGTCGTTTATTTCTTCAAACTAGTAGTGACGCCATTATTTCGTCACGAAAACCCATATTTAGTGACAATGAATGTGTATTTGTCGCTATTTTATATTGTAGCAAAATATTTTGTCAAATATTTGTATCTTAGATCTCCTGAGATTTTATTTGTTTGAAGAAAATAAAAATTCACTGTACTCTATATGACCATTGATGATGATAAAACTTTATATTTTCCAAAATGTTAGTTATTCAAATGCAATCCTCATTAATAAAAGTTAGCTTCCCATGCATTTTAAAGTTAGAACTTCGATTACTGATTTTTTATAATTTAAATCTAACAATAATTCTCAATTATGTGTTTTTAAAAATAATGAATTGCTTTCAAAAAGATCATCTCTTCTTTTCTTCGGTTTTTTGGGCTATATTTGTATTGACCAATTTTTATTCATGCATCATTTTCTTAAAACAGAATCAAACATACATAAAGTTCCATTCTACATTCCTGTCCTAATAGGCTAATAATCACATTTTTACACCGCTTTCCAAAACCCATTTTCCAAGACACATCCATAAAAAATACATCCACACACACACACACACACACACACACACACACACACACACACATATATATATATTAGTAACATTTGATGCTAATATTTTGGGATCCCATTATAATTGGTTCCTAGATTGCTAAGCATGAATTCGGCTGGATAATTCTTTCATAAAACTGCAAGACTCGCACCAATTTTGTATAGAAAATAGAAACAAAGACCACTTTCTGCTGACCCTCACAACACCAATTTTGTATAGAAAAGAGAAACA
This sequence comes from Rehmannia glutinosa, assembly GCA_016081115.2. NCBI lineage: Eukaryota > Viridiplantae > Streptophyta > Magnoliopsida > Lamiales > Orobanchaceae > Rehmannia > Rehmannia glutinosa. The sequence continues at coordinate 174,966 of JABTTQ020003168.1, forward strand.
AAGACCCTCACAAAAACTATTCTTAACATTTCACTTAATTACAAAAAAATACCCCTTTCACATTTACTTTTAAAAATTGCACACTCAAAAAGAGGGCATTTGTTAATTAATTTCAAACCTCAAAGAATTGCTTGTAACATTTAAAGGGAGAACTTGTAATTATGAGAAATAACTGGAGTTTTTTTTTGTAATAAAGCCTAAAACTCATGATAGTTTTTGTAAATATCCGAAGCAACATCGAAAGTTGTGCAAAAGCTAACAAACAATCCACACTCGAGCAACAAGGCTAACTACTTGCTTTGCTCGAGGCTAACTACCTGCTCATTGGATGGGATCGCAGCTAGAAAAACATCAGTTCCGCAACATAACATTAGAGCAGAAAAATAATAGGGATGCTTTTACCAAGTTATACATTCAAAAACACTTGCTAGATTTCAAGAACTTCAGTAACATATTGCAGAGAAAGTACAAATAACTCAAAGTCTAAAGTTGCTTTAATTGAAATTAAAACTTCAAAAATGATAGTACTTCCAAATCCAAAACTCTAATAAATTTAACTCTCGGTCTGCTCCCTTAGCCTTCTGATGGTGCTCCTAACAGTCACGGCACTAGCAGTGCTGCAATGTAGACAAACACAAGTTAAACAAATGAAACATAGATGTGTTCCATAATAACATGAAGTTGCATAATGAAAATTGTGTGCAACATATAATCGTGTAGTGGCATTGTTTAAATCGTTACTTTAATGTGTAGGCACCGCCTACTTTCACTTTGCCAATAATTTATCTACTGTGTGGTTTAGAATTAAAGTCCAAGAAAAATCCTATTACCAGCAATATTCTTGCTTGCCTCTGTTAATCAACTATGATTGATTATATACTGATAAGATTATGCCAAGATTCTCCTTTTAAATCAGACATGATGGCTAAATTTATTTGTATGATATCTATCAAAATGTAAATCAGTCAAATGTACAATGATAAAAGTTAAAACACTGTTAAGGCCAATATTAAAGACATAAAGCACGCTTGCCTTTGTTTCTTAGCATCTGTTTGATTAATCCCAATTCAACTTTGCAAACATTAATCATGCAACAAATAAGGGAAGGTAAAGAAAAGCAGAAAATCTCCAGTTGTGGCATATTGATCATAACTTTAGAGCTAAACTGATTTATAGGTAAATTACAAAAACTACCCATGAATTTAGCCTAATCACAAAAAAAAACGGCTATCTTTTAAAATTACAAATACCCCTACTTGTTTCTATTTTACAAATTACAGCATCAACAGGGGCATTTGTTAAACAGTAACGGGCTTTTTTTTAATTTTGAAAGATAACTGGATTTTTATTACAATTAGGGAAAATTTTCTAATTCATGCATTAAAAATATAAACATACAGAGCTGATAGATGTTTTTTAGAACTCCCAAAAGTAGGCATGTATTTTTATATGAAGCTTAGACAAGTGAATGCTAAAAATTGAGCTGGCTCTCCATCTAAGGGATAGTTACTTTAATCAGTAGTAATCGTGAAGCGAAACTAAGTGAATCTATGCTTAACTCAGCACTAAACGAATAGGATATGCTTAACAAAAATCTTAATTTTATAAAGAGTGTAAGCCGAAATACTTCTGTTATCATGATTAGTATAATAGTGAACAGAAGATAATCAAGGCCAATTTCAAAACATTAAGCCAAGAAACACAGAGCTCAACCAGCAGCAACTAAGTTCTTTTGTAATTAGATGGGGTTCTTGATTTCTTAAACTCAAAGAGTATGACTGAAGCAGGGCCATTGAATTTGATAGATGATTATGATAGTGACACAGAGGAAGGTGTGGATAAGCAAACACAAAATAAGTCGGTGCTTGTTGATACAGACTATTTCTCCTGCTTGTTGATACAAATTATTTCTACCAACCCTACAGGCAATTCATTAAAACTTGGGTTGAACATTATCACAAACACTTGGTGTGCAATCAAGTTGTATCTTCTATATAATTTAACAAAAAATAAATTGAATCATGGGATACTAAAATTGAAGTAGTGAGACATTAAAATTGAACTCATAGGGCATAAACCACAACACCACATATTAGTGATTAACTAAATCAAAATCGGATTTACCTTCTAGAAAACTTGGTAAGCAGCGGACAGAGTGATTGGCGTCCAAGTAGAATTCCAGGACGCTGGGTGGTGATTCCAGTGCTCTGCCAAACTTTTCTATGATGGCTGGAGCCTGGAGAGAGAGACAGAGACGTATAGCAGCAAACACAGCAACTCGTTAAGGGGATTTTCGTTCTGGACGCTTAATCACGGAGAAAAGTTGCTCATTAAAATAATGGTTTAATAATATATATTTTTCTTTTTAGGTTTTTCTATAAAGGGCGGTTGATTTTCGTAGAAGGAAAATTTATTGGCTAACAGAGAGGGGCAACCACCCTTGAACGACTCTCAAGTCTCATCTCTCTGTTTGCCTCGTTTAATAAAGTGTATCTTATATTTATAAAAGGAATGCTTGCTTGCAATAAATTGTTGACTATCCTAGTGGATTGGTGTGTTCAAACCTTTGTGTTCAAACCTTTGTAGTATCAAAAGCTTTTTTTTTTTGCTTTTCTTTTTTTTTGTGTGCTCTTTCTCATCATACGTTTGTGTTTAAATTTTAATGCTCGAAAATGTTAATATGGTTTGTTTTAAGGGATAAATATTGTTAACAACCCCAACTATACGAGTTTTTACACTTCGCCACCGTAACTTTAAAACGATACGATTTGCAACCCGAACTTTACAAAATTTTGCACTTTGGTTAAAATTCCAAATTTACCCCTAGACATATGAAAGTCGAATTGCGGTTTACCCTCTAAACTTTAAAGTTGTTGCACTTTGCAACCCGGACGATAAATTTCATTGCATTTTCCTTGATTACTCCTAAAGGTCTTGCGGTCCCATAAAAAATGGTATCGAGCTAGGTTTATTAAGAACTTTTAGTTAAATTTATTATATTTGTGTAATTAACAATTGGTGAGGAGAAATTACTCCGAGATTATGGATCGGACCGATGTCCGAGATGTACCCTTACAGACATATCGTCAAATATTGACGATGTATGCACAAGAACACTGACCAGGTTTCATATCGGGAATACCAACATGAAGAAAAGGAAACAGGCGAGAGCCGACGGGGAAACCTTAAGACAATGCAAAATGCGAAAGAGAATATTATAAGCGATTCGATGCTTAACTGCACTTATATGTTCACTTGATGAACCTTCAAGAAACGGTTCATGAAAATTCCCATCGAACAATGATTCCGATGGTGGACCGGAGTGGAACGAGATACTTCAGATAAATCTAAGATCTCCGAAGATCTTAGAGAAATCCGTAAGACGGTGCGTGAATTATGGCAACCGCCATATTCATTTACGAAAGACAAGTTCATCGATCCAGAACCGGATGGAGACGATGGTAAAATATCGAAGGAAACTTGAACTCCTTCATGATATTCGTAAACGAGTCAAGAACCGGGGATGGGCCGAGTTCATCCGGAGGGAGGAAACGATTGATTTTGGGGCGGTACCCTATTTACACCAAAAGGGAAACCAACCAAGTTATACGAAAGATGACAGATGAGGAGAAGAAGCTCATTGCTCTAATCAAAGGAAAATCCATCAAAAATTAAAAAGATGGATATGGAAAAGATGAATCTTAAAGATCTACACGACTGGCGAGAATCCTTCGGGATTAGGTATTGTGGAGTTAAAGATGAACGCAGTGAGGAATCGCCTTTGGTTACCTATGACCCACAAGGTAGACCAATTCCTCCACCACCGCCACCGATTAATCCTAACGTCGAAGAAAGTACGGGTTCACATCATGGAGCTCGGGACGAGAGGATGCCATATCTTTCGGGATTTCACGACCGGGAGTGATCCACTTTCGAGGGACAGGAGGTCGAAACCCTCTTGCGGGAACTGCACAACCTACCGGAAGGCGAATGTTTATCGACGCCTTATGGAAGATCGCACCTCGACCCAATACATCCGTATGGGTTGATGTTAAATCTGGATATCCTGATTTTAAAACAGAGAAGTTCTCATTGATGAATGGGCTTCACTATGAGAATTTCAAAGAGAACCTCGATCTTACGAAGGATTCATTCATTTTACTTCTTGAAATGAGTCTTGAAGGATCGGTGAAGATTGCGGGATATGACCGATGCTAGTACGAAAAGTTCGGTCACATCGGGGGAATCACTTAAAGGAATTGTCGATGGTATGGCGAAACTATTCAAAATCCAATTCATCGGCACGGGTTATTTCGAGGATTAGAGGATGAAAAAGAAAGAAATATAAACAAGCCCTCTATAGCCTTGAGTTCTTGGATATTTGTCATATTGACGAATATATCAAGTTATTCACCGAATACGGTGGAAATCCAAGATTGAGGAAAAAAACTATTCTTTGCCAAAATTCCGAGTCCCCTGAGAGAAATGCTTATCGGGAATACAAGGGTGGAGTCAAGTAGAAAGCGCGGGCTTTAAAAATGTCGTTCCTAAAGGCCAAGTTATCCGAATGGTGCTATCAAGCGACTGCCGCACAGAATTACAAGAGATTAAGAGGAATTAACAAAGCGGTTCCTCTATGTTGCGTGGATAATGATATCCCAACGGTGGTGGGGAGGTCAACCAAGGCGGCACAAGAAGAAGGAGAGAAGCCATCCATACCGCCGAGGAAGCAACAACAAAAGAAACGGGTCTTCATGGAGACCTAGAAGGTTCTCGTCAAAAAACAAAAGCCCGAAGTTATAAATCGGGGCAAAGACCAAAGACCAAGCAAGGTGAGTAGAACCTCATCATCGGGTTCTAATCAAGTAAGTACCAGTGAGAACCCAGGAGAAGAACTTTCCAGACGAGCTCATACCCGAGCTAATGAAAGTTTCGAGATTGTAATTGCTGGACTGTGGAGCAAGAGGACATATCTCAACGGATTGTCCGGACAACTAAGCGAGAATCGAGGCAGTTCGAGGCTACACCGTAAATCGAAGAAGCCGGTTGCCTATTATCGTGGATTTAATACGGGTGTATCAATTCGAGGATATTCCCTCGGATGAAAGCATCTATGAAGAAGAGATCTATTCGATGATGGAAGTGACTCAGCTCGTAATCGAGTGAAGAAGAAATTCTTGAGACGATCGAGGGGAGGATATGTCCAGGATTCCTCTCTCACACGACGGTTTTTCTCATAAAACTCTTATGAGAATCATGAAGGAAGATCCAAAGCTTCAAGTCTATGATGGATTTACAATTGGAGCTATGGAAAAAGCATTGGATAAAATTGGGTTTCAGAATAGCTTGAAAAACACCAAATTATCCACAGGGTAACAACCGGAGAATTTGCTATTCGATGGAGTTTTAGGAACCCGATCGAGATGCGCTTGGTCCCTATTAGAGAAATCCAGGAGATCAAAAGCGAGTTAAAAGAGAAGTTGCAAATACACTCTCATGGATTCATATTGGAGCCATAAGAGTAATTATTAAAGCAACATTCAAAGAAGGAATAGATTCGCCTCTCAATCTTGCTATCTTTGACAAGCGAATCTCGCATATCAAGGATTCTTGCCTTGGAGCGGTTCAGGAAATTTGTATGCGGGGAAATTGGCATTTAATGTCTATCCTAGAATTGCATACAATTTGGGAGATCGAGACTTCAAGAGAGTCCTAACCCTTCATCAAGATTTCAAAAGAGTCGATTTGATGAAAGAAGGAAAATGGCCTTACTCGATCACATACAAGATTTCCTATGCTCTCTCGAATACCCATCATTCAAGTATTCTTGAGAAAGGAATTTATTGAAGTCCCAAGAATCTTTGAGGACTTTGCCTGTGGTGGTGTTACCGAGAAATCATTGAATCTCCAACTATTAAGGAGATTGATATGATAATTCAAGATCAACCAGTCTTCAACAAAAGTCGGAGTCTCGAGTTGAGCCTAGAAGGATGTCTTTCCAAGAAGAGAGAATGGTGAGTAGCGGCCGTTGGGAAGAAAGGAGACCAAGATTCAGCGCATCCCCGATGTTTTTAAAACAACAGAGAGTGAAATGTCCGATGATGGCGAGAGGTTGAAGTAATATTCGACATCACTCAAAAGGATAACATTTTTCCTTGTGATGTTTTATATTATCTACAACAACCAATCGTTGGAAGGTATCAAGGAAGCCTCAAGATAGGAGAAATTGAGCTTACTATCACAGGAGTTGCGGGAAAGGTCCGAACAATTAATACGGGAATTGAATTTCTTGAGGAACATAAACCTTGGGAAAGATTACAAGACGGAATGGAGTTCACACGGTGGCTAATAAAAGATACGAGAATCGATGACCACTAGTCCATTCTCCATATACATTTCTATTGGAATGTTATATGTTGAATACAAGGCCGAGTATTTCGCCGCCTATATTGATTCAGTGCCGGAATATGTACCGCAGCCGGATGTTTTTCCTAAAGAAATTGAGAAGATTTACCAGCTATTGCGGGAAGAGATTTCTCTAAAAGGATTCTTATCCTTAACAGGAATTAAACAAGCGTAAATAATGATCGGAGGCGCGGGCAAGACCATGGTACAAAGTAAAGACGCCACCAATCTATTTCCATGATACAAAGTGCGAGATATTTTCTTCGGGAAACAATTTCCTACAAACATTCAAGCGGTTCACACAAGAGAACGAGACGAGAAGACTTATTTTCACAACCTTATGTGATCATAAGATTATTGTCCGTGAGATCGGGAAGCATTTTACGAAAAATGCCCATTAATTTTTTCGCACAAGCGTGGTGATGAAGCCAAACCGCAATCCAAAAATGGCGGATCGAAGGAAATTTGGTGAAGCTTTATTATCCTATAGACAATTTGGTTCCATCCGAAGGATCGAGAAGATATGGGATAATAACTTGTATTCATTCGAGTATAAGGAGAAGAACGAGTCACCCGGAAGCCATTGCGAATTATGGATGAGTCTAATGGAGAATCCACAGAGTGATGTAACCATAGAGGAACAAATATCACTCGAGGATATCAAGAAGAAGATCCAAAGGAATTACAATGAAGATCCTTTGGCTTGGTGGGATAAGAACGAGCTTAAAGCTTCCTTAAGGGTTAAACTGGAAAGGAGTACGAGTTCGTAAGATTCAAACCAATCCTTATGAACCAGGAAGATCGTAAGGATATGCAAAAGATACTTAAGGAACATCTTGACCTTAAGTTAATTTCACCAGGAGTTTCTCCATACGCTGATCCAGTGATTCTTAGTCGAAACCATGGAGAAATCAAAAGAGGAAAGTTAAGACTTGTTATTAATTACAAAGGAATTAATAACATTTTGGAGTTCGACGGGTACTATATCCCAAGCAGAGAACATATGGTTAATCGTATCAAAGGTGCCAAGATATTCTCAAAGTTCGATTGCAAGTCCGGATTCTACCAGATTAAGATGGAGGAAGAAAGTAAGAAGTTTACTGAGCCTTTCTACACCACAAGGACACTATATTTGGAACGTGATGCCTATGGGATTGGCTAACGCACCCCAAATATATCAAAGAAAGATGGATAATCTTTTTAAAGAATATTTCGTTTCATGTTCGTGTATATCGACGACATTCTAATCGCATCAAAGAACATGAAGGAGCATCTCAAACATTTGGAAATATTTTCGAGATGTTTGTCACAAAGAAGGATTAGTGCTTTCGGAAAAGAAGGCGTAATCGCAACAAGACAGATTGAATTCCTCGGAATTGAAATCGATGAATCTGGGAATTATTCTACGTAATCATATTGTGGAAAAGATACGAGGATTTCGGATACTGTTGAAAGACAAGAAGCGACTTGAGTTTTCTTGGAGTTGTTAATTTTTTGGGATGTTCATTAACAATCGGCATATTACGGGAAGGTGTTTAGCCCATTGCTTAAAAAAGATGCAAAGATTCAAATGGGAAGATGAACATCAAGTAGGAATTAAGCAACTAAAAGAAGTTTGTAAAAAGCTTCCAAAACTTGCAATTCCCCAAGACGAGGATGAATCGGTTCTTTACACGGATGTGATGATTGGTGGGAAGCAGTTCTTACTAAGGTCACACCAAATGAAGAAGTGCCATGCAGATATATTGTGGTTTATTCACACCCTGAAGCAAACAGATGGCATATCAACGAGAAAGAATTCTTTGCAATGTAGAAGGCTTTTAAAAATGGCCGTTATTTTTATCGGCTTAAAATTCATAATTCAAGTGTCAAGGCTTTTTCGAAAAACAAAATTGAATCAAAACCGAGAAAAGGCTCGACATTTAGATGGCAAGCTGAATGTCAATATTATGATTATGATATTGTCATTATAAAATCTCATGAAAATATTCTTGCAGATTTCTTGACACGAGATGGAAGGACGCGCGTCGACGAGGTCCTTAAACGAGTAAGACATCTCAGGAAAACCTGGAGAGTCTAGAACGAGATTTTGGGACGTTATGTCTCAATGCGAAGTTGTTGGACGACTTCAACAGTCGACCGTAAACCGTTTCTAGTCAAATACGAGCATGCCGATTCGCTCAAGTACAATTGTTCTTAGATCGCAAGGGCCTCTCTTCCAGCCGCATCTCCTACGGTGCAAAAAGGGGCCGAGAGAGTACGGGGCTCTAACCCGGAGGTTATGGATTCAAGTACCATAATCACAAGTGTTGCGGGTGATGCATCCCCGAGGTGTACAAATCAGAATCTAATGTTGAAGCTCCTGTCACAACCCGAGTCTTCAAGTCAACCCAAAGACCTGCGGGGTAAAGAGGGAGAGTTGAATCTTGGGCCACGCATGTGCAAATCTAAGGTTCAAATCGACGAGAATAAGATTTCTCCTATGCAGTATATCGCGACAATGGGAGAAACTAGTTACAAGACAAGGTATTAACCCGAGAAAACAACGGGTGATATCTCGTGCAAGTATCCCGCAGTTTGGATGAAACCAGGAAGTCATCCAAATGAAGTACAGAATGGTATACTTTTGGAGCTTTAGCTTCAATCTATACCGTGTCACCAGGATTCCCGTAAATTTCAAAATTACCGAAATGGATTGGGGAAGCGAATTTTTGAGACCTGGGCCAATAATCCACACTTGGCCAGAGGTGATATTTTGAACCGTATTTTTATAAGTGCGGCTCCGAACCAAAGAAAGAAAGGCTTTAATGAAGCTTTTCATTTCATCAAGCTAAGAAAACCGGATGGAAATGCTTTAAAATATATTAAGGCGCTTCACTAGGAAGAAGGACCGATGTTAGTAGGAGCATTTTTCAAGACGAAGCTTCTACCAGGCGAGCATGGGGTCTTTGGGTTTGTCTAGTTTGAAATGGACAAAGTCAAATATCCATTTAAGTTCTTCCGCATTCGGCGAATGGATCTTTCCTTTTGAATTCGATGACTGGATCAACCACAGGATTTGCGGAGGAACTCTTCGAGACCAAAAGGAGAATTCTGGGAAAACAAGATTCCTAAGCGAGCAAAGAAACTTAGGAAATTCTGTAACATGGCGCATGTTGGCCGTTGATCGACCGTATCTGTCAAGCATGCCCCGAACAGAAGGAACCCGAGTTTGGGAAAGGTTTTCGACCCAAACCCGACCGACAGGACCATACAGCTGGAAAGGACAAGGGCCCAGCTCACAAGACGCGTTTTCCTCGGGGACCACGCAGACCAACTTTTTAAAAGATTCCCGACAACCATCACATGGGTTGAGTCACGCGGAAAAAAAGAAGAACCGGCGAGCAATAATTCAGGAGTATGACGTAAGCAGTGACGTCTTACATCTCAACAAGATTTGAAGTCCGAATTTCAAGTCCGGACTTACCTCTATAAATTGCAGGATTTGAAGGAAGCTGAGGACATCGAACATTTTCCTTAGTTTTCTTATAATAAAGTCTGAGAAAAATTTGTACTATTTTGAGTGTTTCGATTTTAAGTTTTTATGTATTTTCGAGTGCAAGCCTCATACATGAGAGGCTAAACAAGTATTCCCCTCCCAAAAGGAGATTACTAATGTAATAATTTTTTCTTTAAGTTCTTAATAAAATAAAGGTTGTTTGTTCAACATGTGTTCATAAAGTACTATTGATCAATCCCCTTTGAAGAATTACTTTACGCCTTGGAGTAGGAAACGAACCAAGGTCGTGGCTTTGAGCGGTTTCCAAGGAGTCGGATAACTTGCAGATCATCTTCCCCGAGGTGAGGTTGAGCAGGTGAGGAGTTGTTCGTCAAACGATCCGGGGCGTAATCTTCCGATCGGGTGGCGTTACGAACCACTTAACCTTGGTCTTGTTTCGGTCAAAAGAGGTATGAATTTTAATGGATTTATTAATTTTACGGAAGCATGTTGGGCCTCGATATGGTCGTAATGGACTCTTTTCATTTTGATCTAAAGACCTAATTTGTATACGGATAAATACTTGAAATAAGATCTTGATAGAAGTATGTCTTGTTGAGTTTATAGGCGAAACCCGACATGATCCATCTAAAACCTCCGAATAGAGATGGATCTAAGTAGTGTAACAATGCCACGAACAAAACAAATTACGAGAAAAATCGGGTTCTTATTTCTCGAAAAATCCGAAAAACAAATTGATTAGGGAGTGAAAACTTTTTGATTATTGTATAATGCAATATATTTATCCTTATGGAGCAATCTATCACAAATTAGAGTTTAAAGGGATAACTAAAACTATGTTTTATAAAGAACACATGCCTAGGGGTAAAATGGTCCAAAGGTTGCAAAAAGTAACTATTTTCATAGTTTGGGGTGCAAAGTGTTACGAATCAAAGTTTAGGTTGTGAAGTATAAAAAGGGGTAAAGTTGGGGTGGCAAATAATAATTATCTCTTGTTTTAATATGTTTTGTATTTAATGTAAATTATACTATTTATTCTTATATTTGGAAAATATAAAAATTAATATATAGTGTTTTATATTAATATTTTTCAAGTTTGTTTGGATTATAATCGAACTTTTAAAATCGTATTTGAGTTTGATTTGATTAATATTTGATTTGATTATTAATCGAATCAAACTCAAACGAGCATTAATCGAGCTGAACGAAACGAAGCGCACTTAAACATAGGAACGACCATGATTTTCAGTATATGGTAGACATAAGGCTGCAATGAAACTGAACCGAGCCGAGCTTTTGAGTATTTGAGTTTGGCTCGTTTATTATCGAGTCAAACTCGAGCCTGAATTTATCGAGCATATTGATGGCTCACGAACTTTTTCGAGCTTAATTAATATTAATTGAAAATTAAAGTATTCTTCAACTTATTACAAAAAATAAAATTATTTATATATTTAAAATTCATAATATATTTAATAAAACTTATAATTTTATTCAAAAAAATAAGTTTATTGAAATATTTTTATAAGTAAAAATATGAAAAATTAAAATTAAAATGAAAATATTAGTTTAATTTATACGAGCTTAGTATCGAGCCCATTTGCATTTTTTTCAGTACATCGAGTCGAGCTCGAACCGAGCTTTATATTCTTATCAAATAGAAATACGTTCAAGCTTGGTTTGTTATATTAATGAACGGAGCTCAAATAAGCTTTTAACGATCAATCTCGAATTGAGTATCGACTAACTTTGTTCCTTTAAATATATGATGTAATGATATTGAAATATCTCTTTTATAGCACTATTTTAGTGAATTCGAAATATTAAAATTTTAATATAAATATTTTTTTATTTTATGTTGTGATTAAAGAAATCAATTTTCGTAATACTGATTAACTAGTTATTTTTAAATTTTTATATGAATATAGATGGCCCATTTTTTTTCTCGCACAAGACCTTCTAAAACATAGGAATGGCCGTGATTTTCAGTATAGGGTATAAGGCTGCAATCAAACTGAACCGAGCCGAGCTTTTGAGTGTTTGAGTTTGGCTCGTTTATTATCGAGTCGAACTCGAGCCTAAATTTATCGAACATATTGATGGCTCATTAACTTTTTCGAGCTTAATCGAGCCTAAAGGAGCTTAATTAATATTAATTAAAAATTAAATTATTCTTCAATTTATTACAAAAAATAAATTTATTTATATTTAAAATTCATAATATATTTATAAAACTTATAATGTTATTCAACAAAATAATTTTATTGAAATATTATTATATCATCTTAAGTAAAATATGAAAAATTAAAATTAAAACCAAATTATCAGTTTAATTTATGCGAGCTTAGTATCGAGCATATTCACGAGCTTACTAACGAGCATGTTCGTGAGCTAACGAAACGAATATCTCTAAGTTTGAGTTTGGTTCGTTTGTTTTAACGAGCCTCATAAAACGAAATCGAACGAGCTTTTATCGAATCGAGCTCCGAATAGCTCACGAGCGGCTTGGTTCATTTGCAGCCCTAGGTAGACACAATATTTCGAAGCACCCTTAAATATTCCTTATAATAGAATAGTACTATATTTTGATAAATTTTATATTCTTCAAAGTAATGTAAAGATTATTCAATATTTATAAATATAATATTGGATATTAAATACTTATTTTGATTTATGGTAAGTTTTAAAATTAACTATTATACATATACTATTTGTATACGAAATTGTTTTCCAAATAAGCATTTTTAAAGTAAATTATCTAATAAACAATATTAAGTATTAACAAATGCTTCAGTTCAACAACCATCCGTCTGCGTCATCCTAATCCCTAACATTTTCTATCAATTTTGGTCCAAAATTAACCGTCATCCCTAACCTTCTCCCTAAACTTCCTTCATCCCTAACCTTATATTCCTCTTGAAAAGCTTGAAAAATTGACAATCAGGTGACTCGAAAGAGAAATCGAGAAAATGAAACTAAAATTATCAATGTCCCAACAAAATCGGCTACTTCGGTTCGTCACCGAACACAACCAAATTACCAAAGCATTCGGCTCAAGCACACACCGCCTATTTCCCTTCTTTCGGAATCCAGTCACGGGTTTGCACCACACCATTCTAACTATGAGGTATGTTTTGTTCAAAGAATACCGCTCTTGAAGAACAAAGGTGTGTTTAGTTTAATTCTTTTTTAACTTCCATAACAATTTGATAAAATAAAAATTTAGTTTTAGATATAATTAATGTTAATCCTATATATTTTGGTTCAAAAAAATGTTAATCCTATATTCTGATATTTTTGGTTTGATGGGAACAATTGCATAAAATAAATGGATAGATAAATAAATAAGGAAAAAATAAAGATTTGGTCGCAGCAAAACAATATTTGGCGGACAATTTTTTTTTGTTTTGGCGCTTAATGCAATTTAATTAAGGTATATTATTAACTAATTAAGGTAGATAAGTACAAGGATTCTAAATTACCGTAACTCTCTCCATCTCCTCTTTTTTATTAACTGTCATGTATAAATTAAAGATTAGGTTAACAATATATCAAAATACCAGTTTCCTTCTAGTTCCCTTCTCTTCTGGTTATTCTGCGGTGTTTTCAAGTAGCAATACTGGTAATGTCTCCTCTCTTCTCCAAAATCACAAATACCTTTAGGTTATGACTGATATTGCTACTTGTTTACGTGTATAATGTATGTTTCTATGTGATTTGACAATAGTGTGCCCTATTATGATTTATATTTAAATCAGTGCGATATTCTGAGATTCTTTACAAATTACACCATTCTGAATTTTGCCATTTTATGTTGTTTTTGTTTGAAATGCAGGGGAAGTTGTTTTGTAAATCTGTGCCAGTAATTGATTGAAATACGATTAGGATTTTTCTGTTTTTGTATTGTTTAATAGTTCGTTTGTGCTCTATATGAATGGACAGACTAGGGGTGTTCATTTGGTTCGCCAAATTACTAAACTGAAACCGGACCGATTTGACACGGTTCGGTTCGGTTAATACCGAAAATTTCCGATCAGTTTTGGTTCAGTTATCGGGTTGGCCGAAATTAAAAAAAAAAGTATTTGTGAACTTTCTTTGAAGATTTCTCTCTCTGCAGTCCACATTGAGTCTGTGAAAACACATACACTTGGTTTAATTATGTTATTTTTTTGACAACAAATTGGAAAAAATGGCATCCATGTATCTAATAAGATGTATTTACACAGTGGGGCTGATTAGTCTTAATAAAAGATCCCATGGTGATTTGTCTTTTTTGGTTTTGGCAATGTTGGATTGTGTAATGACAAATAATTATTTCTTCAAGTAGTAATACGTGTGAACATGCATGTTTCTCTATACCCTTCTGGGTGTATCATGTGCACTCCATTGACATAGTGGAATTGGATGAAGAAAGTTGGATTTTAGCTTGATTATTATGAAAGCCATCAAACTTGAGCTTTTGCTGCCTCAAATAGTGCATGAGTTGGATTTTTGTGCTAACTTATTTGTGTAGTTCTTACAAAATTTAGTGTGTGCGCAATATGATGCTCATTCTAAAGAGAACCATTTGAATATTGGGCTCCTGGGATGTCTGTCTGTTGCGGGCATCAATTTTCTACTGATAATCCGTCCTGTCCATAGCGTATCAAGACTTGGTTTACCCTGTCCATAGTGTATCAAGGCTTGGTTTGTGAGGTTCAATTCATTCTAAAGGAAATAGTAAAGTTGTTGAAAGAAACGGGTGTCTTTTTGGATTGCATCGGCATGCTTTGATGCTTAGATGGACTTTAGATTGCCGTATGTTCCTGATCTGTGCATATTCTGGGTTTCCCATATTTTATTTACTTATATAATAAAACCAAATCGTTGATAAGAAAGATATACAAGTTTTCATACAAGTTACAAGTATATTCTTTTTATATTTGATAGGAGGTTAGTTTTGCTTACCAGTGATGGAATTTTATTTGACCACAATTTGCTTACCAGTTTTGCTTACCAATTACAAGTGCATTATTATATATATAATATACATAAAATCATATATATGAAACATATTTATATATATACAAATACATATATTTAATTTATTGTATCTGAGATTATTTGGCAATGTTGTATTTGGCAATGTTGTATTTGGCAATGTTGTCTAATTAGTTGATAATCATGTAGATATATTGGCTGTCATTATATATTTATGTCTTTCTTACTTACTTATCACCCAAATTGAGAACAGAGACATTGCTAACCCGTTTCTTTTTAAAGTGATTTTGCTTCAGATTCAGGTGATGATCTCCATCTTAGTTATAGTCAGTCTCTGTCAGAAACAAAATTGGGAGGAATTGTGTGACTTATTTGCATCACCTGAATTCAAGGTAACAAGTTTTTAAATTAATACTTATTTTCAAGTATTTTTTACATATTTTCTTATAATATGTCTATATATTATCTTACAATATTATTGTTCTTGTTTTGGAAGAACCAAAGTTCCACCAATACTGGAAATCGAAAAACAAGTGCGAGATCCACATATTTCTCGCGTAACGCTTTTTACAGTTCTTCAACATGAAATTGTGAGTTGTTATCCGAGCTTTAGATTTTGATTGCGCATTAGTTCTCCGTGTATTTTTTTAGATATCTCATTATGATAGTCTGTATAGATGTCGTAGTGATAGGTTTCTTACTTTTTGATTTTTCTCCCGTGACGGGGCATGACATTGTATGATACTTTGATTATTTGATCTACGGTAGGGGATCACACTCAATCCCCCACCCCGGGGTGTTATTTTGATAAAAAAAATAAAAAAAAAATTGTGAGTTGTTATTAAGTAACCTTAAATTGACACTATTTCTTATTTTTTTACTGTGAGTTTTTTCCTTTTTTTGACTAGGCTCAGAAAGAGCTAAATGGAGAACAATGTGATAGGATTGAGTTCTATAAACGTACTCATTATAAAGAAAATGATAGTTGGTCAACAGTAGAGGCAAAGGAAAATTGGGTAAGTCACGGATTCATTTTCATTATCTAGCTTTGCTATTAACCATGATATTAATTGTGTATTCTTAAATTAATATATTTAAATAGGAATTGATGATAGCAAGCAAAAAAAATATATAGAGCAAGAAATTGAGAAGAGTCTTTGAAGAAATAGTTCTTGAGGTGCTTGGCCATGGATCGGTTATATAAAGGGTGTTGGCTATGGCCCAAAGCCTCCAAGTAGATGCACCACTCCTTTAATATTCAAAAGAAACTTCAGGAAACACAAGAAAAGCTACAAGATTCAGAATCTCAAGTAAGTGGACTAAAGGCCCAAGTGAGTGATTTGAAAGAGCAATTGGGTCAACAAGGTACATCTATCGACAAACTTATGGCATTCATGGGTGCCAGTGGGAATAATATCTAAGCTACAAAATAAGATTTCCGGGGACATGTGGTTTATATTTATATGAGTATTGTTTGGGTTTAGATGCCTAATGTTTCGTTTTCGAATATTTTTGTAGTATTTATAATTTCCATTTGAAAGTTGGATATTTTAGCATTTTCCTTATATTGATTAAATAAGCACGTTCTACTTAAACATGTTGGTTCATTTTATTTTTCATGCTTATTTAAATTTTAAATTGCATTTGTAATATAATATTAGATCGAAGCAAATGTATGTATCTTTGAATCGAAGTATTAATAATATGGACGTGTAAAGTTAATAATGAATTTTCTCATCATGAGATTTTATTTTATTTTTATGCAATGTAAATGATAAAATATGTGACAAATTAATAAATCGATATATATAGATATATAGTCTCCAATGCATCATTTAATTGTTATACATGTTGTCATATAAAAATCAATTGGTGACACTGATCTATTTTGTAACTGAAACTAATATAATTCACAACGAACTTAGACGTCACTATACATATCCATTTAGTGACAATATAAAATTGGTCATTAAAAATAGTCCTTTTATGACGACTTGTATCGTCCCGTATATAGTTTAAATTTGTCACCCAAAATGGGTCATTTATGATGATTTACGTGTCACCATATAATACTATCTAATGACGAACTATTTTGTCACCACATACTTCTTTTATGATGAACTAGGTTCATTACAAATCTTATGCAATTAGTGACACTAATCAACGTTGTCATGTAATGTTAATTTTATCGTGACGAAACATGTCATTACGTTTCAGGATCTTTTGGTGACAATGAATGTCGTGTCATTATATAGTACTTTCTGTGACACATTGTTTTGTCATTATATATATACTCATTAAGTGACGACAGATATTGTGTAACTATAAAACATCTCTTTTATGACAAATTATATAATATATGACGAATGAGTTAATGCAATTGTGACACTGAATGCATCACTAAAATTTGATTACTTTGGCAATATATTCATTTTCGTCACCAAAATCTAATGTTTGCATGACAAAATATGCATTCGTCATTTAAAATGTTACCTTTTGATGACAATAAAAATTTCAGTGACAAAAGTTTGATCATTGAAGTGGCGAGTTAGGCGTCACAAAAAATGATATAAATGATGACACTGGTCATTAGCGTCATCAAAGATTAAATATATAGTGTCAAACTAAACAAATCGTCACATATACCTTTTACCACGGGGCTACAGTGACAATCGTTATAACGCTCAAATTTCGTCACCGAATAACATTCGTGATTTAAACATGACATTTATATGACGAATTTTATTGTCATATTTTCTCTAATTTCTTGTAGTAATTTGGCTACCAATCTTGCTTTGTTTCTTTCAACAGATCCTTCCTCATTCATCTTTTTTCTAAATACCCACTTAGTACCAATAACATTTTGGTGGGTAGGCCTTTGAACCAATTCCCAAATATTATTTCTTTCAAACTATTTCTGCTCTTCCTGCATGGTTTGAATCCAATGTGTGTCATACAATGCTTGTGACACATCTTTAGGCTCTATTTGGGAGATGAAACAAGTAAACATGGCTTCATGTTGGGCTCTGGATCTGGTTCTTATTCAATCTCTAACATCTCCAATGATTAACTCAGGTGGATGATTTCTCAGCCATCTCACATATGGTTGGAGTAAGTCTGCTGGGTTCAGTCATCTCGTAGCTAAGTTGTCTTGAATAACTTCTTCATTATCATTCAGTTGCAGACCTTCCAGCTGTCTCCGAGATTTGGCTCTCTCTCTTCATCAGGGTTGAGTGATCTTACATTTGCTTCGACATAGGGACTCTTCTGAATAGTTGGATGATTCTTATTTTCAGCTAACTCATCTATGTCTTCTCCATTAACATTGGGTTCATCAAAAACCACATGAATAGACTCTTCTGTCACCATAGTCCTTTTGTTCAACACTTTATAAGCTTTACTATCAGCTGAGTATCCCAAAAGATACCTTCATCAGCTTTAGCATCAAAAGCTTTTAGGTTTTCCTTGCCATTGTTGTGGATGAAGCACTTGCATCCAAAGATTCGAAAAATATCAACATTTGGCCTCCTCTCACATGTCCAAATTTCATAAGGTATTTTGGACAATTTCATGTTAATCATACACCTATTCTGAGTGTAGCAAGCAGTGTTGATGGCTTCAGCCCAAAATCTCTTAGGCAAACCTGCTTCAGCTAACATAGTTCTTGCAGCTTCCTTGAGAGTTATGTTCCTTCTTTCAGCTACTCCATTCTATTGTGGAGTTCTTGTGGCAGACAACTCATGATCAATACCATTTTCAACACAATACTTATTTATAATCCCGTTGACAAACTCAGTTCCCCGTCAAACCTTATCTTTATAATGGTTTGACTCTTCTCATTTTGAACTCTTCTTATCAGCTGAGGCAATTTCTGCAAGGTTTCCTTCTTTTTACACATAAAGATTGTCCATGTGTATCTTGAATAATCATCCACCACCACTAAGGTGTATTTCTTTCCACTGATACTAGCTGGTTCAATAGGACCAAATAAATTCATGTGCAATAATGCAATATCCTTGTTGAAGAAGGACTTGGCTTATCCTTGAAAGATTATTTGATTTGCTTTCCCATCTGGCATGCATCACAAATGCTTTCCTTCTTGTATAACGAGCCAGGAAATCCTTCCACAAGATGACTCCTTGCAAACTTGTTGATTGTTTTAAAATTCAGGTGACTCAGTTTCTTATGCCACAGCCAACTTGATTCTACTGACTTTTTTGCAGAGACATATGCTTGGTGTAGAAGTTGACCAATCCACTACATACATGTTCTTTTGTCTTGATACTTGAAGCATAATTTCACTTGATTCGGCATTCTTGATTTAGCATACGTCCATGTTGAATCCAACATTATAGCCTTTGTCACAGAGTTGACTGATACGCAACAGATTGAAGTTGAGGCCTTCAACATATGCAACATCTGTGATTTCTAATCCATTTTTCCTTATGGATCATGGGCCTTTGATTTCCCTTGGAGATGCATTTTCTCCAATTATTACTTTCGCACCTTTGATTTCCTTGAATTTTGATAGATTCTTCTTCTTTCTTGTCATATGTCTGGAACAACCACTATCCATGTACCAGGTTCCTTGGCACTCAGTTGTTCCTTGAACATGCAATTAAGGAAATTAGTTTTTAGGTATCCATACTTGCATGGGTCCTGAGGGGTTAGTGTTATAAGGTGTTCCAACCAACCTATAGCCAGATGATCTGACTCTAAGAGGTTGCCACCTATCAGTTCCATAATCATAATGCACATTAGCAAATTGATTGCGGGCTTTAGGATCATACAACTGTGTCTTTTATCTGTATGCATGTGTGTGTGTTTGAGCATTTGCGTTCTTCGGGTAATAGTGATATTTCTGTGCATGTTGGGTTTTGTGTTTGGGTGCATATGTGTGATGATTATAGCTATTTTGTCTTGGGAATGACCTATGATGAGATTAAGGTCCTTCCTACTTTGGCTTGTATCCCATAGGTCTGCGCTGATATCTCATTTGGTTATTCTAATCAGCTTGGCTTGGGTATTTTCTACCATCCCCATCATGTGATTTTCTTTGTTGAAATCTCTGGGTCTTTTGGTAGCTCTGTTTAGACTTTATAGAGTATTTCATGTTTGGAGTTTGCTGATGGACTTTTCTGAACTTAGTTTCACTGTCCCCACAAGATACTCAATCGGCTTCTTGCTTTTCCTTGTATCCGAGGCCATTGTGATTGTGATTGTGGTTGTGTTTTTGAGTGGGTGTTGGTGCAATATATGGAGCTTTGGAATTTTGGATTCCCTCATTGCTTGAGTATCCTTTCTCCATAACCACTCTTGGGACTTGGGCATGCACAAAAGAATTAAATCCAATGCATATCTTATCACCACTTTCTTTTTGAATCAATATAAGCTCATGCAGTGATTTGGATGCCTTAGTGAATGATGCAATCACATTTTTAAGATTTTTTCCCTCTTTTATATAGCAGCTAAGTCTGCTTGGATCTTGGAAATTTCAGCCTTTAGCTTGGTGTTCTCATCAGGTATGTGACTCAGAGTACGCAACTCTTTAGTTAGATATGAGGTTTGGCAATATACCGGTTGTTATCCTCATTTAGCAGTGTGTGAGAGGTTTTTATGTGCTCAAAGTCTTTCATCATTTTGCCAATTGAATCATAAAGATTTGTGGGTGATGAAGTGTTTGTGTCACTATCACTATCACAGGGAAGATTATGTAAGTTTACAGAGAATATTTTTTCTTTGAGAAATAAATAGATGTATTTTAAACTAGTAAGAAATATTTTTTACGATAAATTTGAATAATAAAATTATTGATGATAGAGATTCACTCTTGATCTTGGATAAAGGAATGGTTATATTTTCTTACCTCTTAAATTACTACTATTGGAATCTATACACAATGAAGGTTCCAATAGGAAGATATTCTAAATATATATCATGTAATAAGGTGAACATGTTTTATTACCAATTATAATTCATCTTATAACGCCAATACTTGCTTATGAACTTAAGTATTCATGCATTCTCTTGTCTACAACAAATCAAAGTATCCACATTAGTAGTCGGTTGAAGTAAAACCAGACATTTAACTAAATGGAACCAAGTATTTATTGTGCCAATAGAATGCATAAATCAAGAATACCACAAAACAAGAAGGGTATAATCTAAAAGATAAATTGATAATCAAAACAATAAAATTTAGTGTAAAACTACAATCATTTCTTTTCCTCCATCAAATGTTTCACTCTATTCCTCAACAAATAAACTTAAAAAGACATAAAGAAAGTAGAGAAAACAAGAGATTGTATGAAAACTAAAGAAAGCATTTTTATGAAATACTAGAAAATCTACTATAATATAGGAAAACAACAATGAAACTTTCTTTGAAACTCTAACTTTCTATACAAACTTCTGTTTTTGGCAAGTGCAAATGATTTCTATTTATAGGCAACACAATAATTCCTTTTTGAATTATTTTATTCTTTATTTTCAAGACAATTGAGAAAATGCTGAAAATTTGAACTAAATCCAACACCTTCTTTTGGCTGGTCTTTTTGGCAAGGATTGTTGCTGAATCATCATGATTTGATTTAACAAGTCCATTCTCACATGACTTGGCTACATTATCCAACTGGTTTTAATGAATTACAAGCATTATAGGCCAAGATATGGTGTAATAAGTGTGGAGTGGTTGGCACGCATGGATTATGATCAGCAGACTTCTTGTATTTTTACAAATACTTGCCTACTAAATTGGACTTTGGAGTCTTCATGAATGTTGTATACAAATGTGTTGGGGATACTCATAAAAAGTTCAGCATCAAAGCACTTGTGGACTTCGAGTTATGCCCACAATACGAACCTTGGTCAAGTTTTGACAGAAAAATGAGTCTCTTCAAACTTCAAATTGTAATGAACTTTTGATCCAAGAAAATATCATTCGAACTTTGATTTAGGCTTTAATATCTCTTAATATTTGTAAAAAATGGATTGTGAATCCATATCTTTAGAATCATCCCTAAATCATGTCGGATTTGAAAGTTATGCGCGTTGATCGAACCTGCATTAAAAATGCATCATACTATAATTTTATGTTGATTTCCTATTTTATTTATAACAGATAATAATATTATAAATTTATATTATTATTAAAATTAATAAGGTAAAATACTATTACAAACCAAAAGTATTTGTATATTTTTTAACGTTCATCACACCCTCCAACCAGCTTATTACTAGTCCCTAGTAATTAAAGCACACAAAATACAAAAGAAATTTTTATGAACATGGCATGATATCATTATTTTTTTGAAAAACAAAACTTGTGAAAATGTCAAACAATCAAAAAGTTTATTGCCAATCATCATAGATGCTATCAAGAATAAATATAATTTTTTTATATATTTATTTATTATAGAGAAGAAATATTGTATATATGCACAAAACCACCATTGCATTTTTCAAACTGGGATACATTAACATCAAATTTAGTCATGAAAAAGCCTCAACTCCATATCCTCACGGGTTAGTATGTATCATTTAAACTGGTAAGGTATTCACTCATGGAGTTGGAAAACAGTTAAAAATCTCAAGGAAATGGCAAATAAAATTTAGTGTAGGTCCCAAAGGGTGTGAGTGTAAGGTTTAGAAGGGGGTTGAATAAACCTTACCAACTTTTCGATTTAGTCCTTTTAAGATAGTTCGAGTTAATACTTCACAAAGAAAGTCCTTGATGGACAACTAAATTAGTTAACCAAACAGAGTTAGCCACTCAATGCACTCGAGCCGTTGATAGATTAACTCACCGCTTAGTCTAAAGCTTAACTCAATTGTGATATGTTTTCATTGGAAGACTTAACACCCTTGAATTTGGTTTAAGTTGTTTTAACACTTGGTTTTAGCATTTTGTTAAATATCAATTGGATAGCAAATTTATCACAGATATAAAATAATATGCATAATTGAAGTCTTTGAAATATAAATGACACAATAAATTTTATAGAGGTTCAAGATGGGTAATTCTTCTAATCATCTCTTCTCCGCTCCCGGAGGAATCCACTAAGTATTGATCAGTACA
Organism: Rehmannia glutinosa; assembly: GCA_016081115.2. NCBI lineage: Eukaryota > Viridiplantae > Streptophyta > Magnoliopsida > Lamiales > Orobanchaceae > Rehmannia > Rehmannia glutinosa. The sequence goes on from JABTTQ020003168.1 coordinate 197,927, forward strand.
AAGTGGTTATCAATCTAGATACAAGTCTTGATCACACGGTGACTTGATCCTTTGGGACTTAGTCCGGAGATGCCTTGGTCACACAAATGGTGGCTTCTCCCGACTCAGCCTTTCTTCACAGCGGCGTACCGCTTTGCTACTATCACTCACTTGCTCAAGTTTCTTGGATTTGATCACGAAGCCCTCCAAGAACTTTAAGACTCGGGTTCGACCTTGAACCTTTCTACAATCCTCTCGTGGAATGTAGACCCCTTTGATTCTTCAAATATTTCCTCTTCAACCGATTGAAGTCGTCTTTCCTTCACGGGTAAGTGTTGGATTGATTTCCTTCAAGTTTTTGGTCCGAGGATTAAGCTTGAATGATTTGAGAATATTTTTTAGGTTACTGACTCAATTGAATGTTAGTATCTTGGTAGTCAAGGTAACCTCTGTCTCTCTTTTCTCAAATTGATTCTCGGCCTTTTATAGTGTTCTTTTGAAAATCGCCCGTTGAAGAGATAGGTTAATTTTCAAAAGACACTTGTGGTCGTTGGCTTGTCTTGTTGCAAAGTCCTTGAAATTGACATTTCCTCGTATTGAATGAACCTTTAGCTTTTCGTAGTTCGACACAGTGCAAAGTGTTTCCCATTGGTTTATTCCTTTTGCACGCTTTTCGGGATCGAGCACTTTAAGAAAGGCAAGATGGAAGTATTACTTGTTTAAGTAACTTTCTTGAGTTCTCGGCAACGGATTCTTTTGATTGTCTTGACTTGATCATGCAGCTTCTTTATCTTCCCGAGAGGACTTCGAGTCGCCTTCCAATCATTGGATGACTCATCCGTCACTTCAACTTGAGACTTGGCTATCTTGGGTTAACTTGACCGACACTTCTCATAGATGTATCTCAGTTGATACTCCTCCATCGAGTTCTTGTCTTCTCTTCCTTGCCATACTCACCGCCTCACAAATGAGTCTTCATTCTAGTCTCCATTGTCTTCTTGCATATTTAGGCATAATCGACTTAACTCACTCGGCTTGAGCAAATTTCTATCTATTACAGTGCAAATTACAAAGAAAATGGGGTGCCAACTTTCTAGTCTAAGTTTTACATGGCATTCATCAAAATCTAAAAATAAATTTCCCAACATTTAGGACAAGCATTCAAACCAAAATTGAGCATGAAATAGGTAGTTATAAAATTTGAAATACCTAAATTTTCATACGCAAAATATGTTTCGAAATTTCATTGGTTTAGAATGGCAAACAAAGTAATAATATGCATTTTTTTTCTTCTTTTCTTTTTTCTTTTTTTCTGTTTTTTTTTTCTATCCATTTTTTTCTTTTTTTTTCATTTTTCACTTTTTTTCCTTCATCTGTACAACATGACTTTATAATATAACAATGAGAAATACTCATTACAAACTTTGTAATAGAGTATTGTAATAAAAATTGAAAATATAGGTATTAACCAAATCATTTCTCCGCATGTTAGGTAGACATATTTAAGTATTTCAGATCACAACATAACCATTTCAAATGACCAATTAAAATTCGAAATGCTTGTTTTCTCAAACTCACTACTTATTCACAAAAGATGTGTGAATATTGAAAACAAAACACTTTATCATGATCAAACTTTCAGTTATATGTATCACAACCAATCTCTCCACAAAGCTTAGAATGTGCATAAAACAATTTCTTCTATTTTTTTTTTTGTTTTTTTTAAATCAAGATAGCATCATTGAATTCAACAATAAAGCTATTTTCATGTTTCATAATTCACAAAAAATTTAAACAAAATACAACATGCCATGTTTTGAAAAGAAAATAACACAACAACATCATAATAGGGATGCGTCTCAAGAACATCAAAATGACATTCTTTACTCTGCCATCAATTTTTTTTTAAAAATTAAAAAAATCACTCATTGTAAATAGAAAACACACATTTACCATAGAAAAGACAATATCAATTATCCATTTCCCCAACTTATTTAAAACATTGTCCTTAATGTTAAAAATAATTTGGAAAGTAAAGTTTAGAAGATATCACTTGATGTATGGCTTCTTGAAGTTGAAATAAACATAATAGCATTTGTAACCATGACGGGTAAATTTCACAACGCCGAGAGATAAATCCAATTTGCGTTTTTTGACTTGAATCCTCGTGCCAAACAATATGAGCCTTTGTTGGATCGGCTTGTGAGTGTATGCTTGGAGTTTATCGATTAATTTGCTTGGAGTTGTTGCACAAACTATGATTCGTCTGGCTGGCGGTGAAATAAAACCTTTCTCGATGGCATAATCTAAAAAAGATAACAAACCATCAAAAAATCCATTAACATTAAGAATACATATAAGGCTCGATGAATGTTGAGTTGTGCCCATGAGACCATTTTGAATAACTCTTCCGATTGTACCAAAACCACCAGGTAGGGTAATAAAGGCATCAACATTATTCATCATATTCACCATTCTATCTTGCATGTTCAATACTCTTAACTCATCTCCAATGGTTTCACCGATGATATGTCGACTTAAATATTTTGGGATAACTCCTAAAACTTTGACTCCTCCCAAATACACAAAACCAGCAATACGTCCCATTAACCCCTGACAACCTCCCCCGTATACTAAGTGAATCTATTTTTTAGCAAGAACTTTACCAAGATTAGTGTACATATTTATTTCTTATAAATGTGTGTGTTTTGTAGGGTTTAATTATTTGTTTCCCGGTTAAATGGCGGATAATGGTACTCCGTGACTATTAAGCCAGACTCATTAGTTTTCCACAAACACTGATATTTGTACATAATTTTGTTTTCTCGTTCTCTTCCATTTGATTTTAAAAAAATGGATAAAAGAATTCCCCCTACTCTCAAAAAGCGATTTTATTTTCTTCCTAAAAATGAATTTTAGAAATATATAAAGCCAGGCTTGAAAGGTTAAGAATGTTTATGCACAAAGGCATTCCAGAGGATATACGTTGAATCATTGAAGCAAAGGTAAGATTAGCAGGTGAGTTTTTATTTTCTCCTACTAAATGCATGCCTGGTGTTGGTTAAAGTTCATATTCAAAAAACTTGCTCTATGAATTTTTGAATTCTCATATGCATCATTTCTTAATTCTTCAAGCTCATTGATTTGCAATTTTCGCATTTTGAAGCATTATCAAGGTTGAAGTTAAACATTTTAATTGCCCAATAAGCTTTATGTTCAAGTTCCACTGGTAAATGGTAAGGTTTTCCATAAACTATTCTATAAAGAGACATTCCCAATGATGTTTTAAAAACAGTTTTGTATGCTCAAAGTGTATCGATAAGTCTAAAAGACCAATCTTTACGATTCGGTTTAACTTTTTTTCTAAAATTTGTTTTATCTCCCTATTTGTAAGTCAACCTGTCCATTTGTCTGTGGGTAATAAGGGGTTGCAACTTTATGTGTGATTCCATATATTTTCATTAAAGATGCAAAAACTTTGTTGCAAAAATATGTTCCCCCATTACTAATAATGACTCGAGGAATTCCAAATCGACTCAAAATATTTTCCTTTAGAAATTTTATCACAGTTTTATGATCATTGTTTCGATAAGGAATTGCCTTGATCCATTTTGAAACATAATTTATTACGAATAAAATGTAAATAAAACCAAATGATACTGGAAATGGCCCCATAAAATCAATACCCCAACAGTCAAAGATTTTAATCACCAAAATAGGATTCAAAGGCATCATGTTTCGTTTTGAATTGATCCTAACTTTTGACAATTATCACAACTTTTGCAAAAAGCATAAGTATTTTTGAAAAGATTTGGCCAATAAAATCCACATTGTAAGATCTTTGCACTGATTTTGTTTACTGAAAAGTGACCACCACATGCTTCTGAATGACAAAATTTTATAATGCTACCTACCTTATTGTCGGGTACACATCTACGAAAAATTTGATCTGGACAATATTTGAAAAGGTAGGGATTGTCCCAGTAAAACCTTTTTACCTCAGTCAGAAACTTCTTTTTATCTTGTGAATTCCAATTTGATGGCATCATTCATGTCACAAGAAAATTAACAATATCTGCAAACCAAGGTACAATAGTAACATTGAATAGTTGTTCATCGGGAAAAGTATCATTGATAGGTGGAATTTGAAATGAATCATCACAAATAAGTCTTGATAAATGATCAGGTACCACGTTTTCTACTCATTTCTTATCCCGAATGGTAATATTAAACTCTTGGAGTAAGAGAATCCACCTAATCAATCTTGGTTTGGAATCTTTTTTTGACAAAAGATATGTCAAAGCTGCATGATCACTGAAAACAACAATTGGTGAACCAACAAGATAGGATCAAAAATTTTCCAATGCAAATACTACAACAAGTAATTATTTTTCAGTGGTTGAATAATTGATTTGAGCACTATTCAAAGTTTTACTTGCATAGTATATCACATATGGTTTCTTTTCTTTTCTTTGCCTTAAAGCGGCTCCAACGGCATAGTCACTAGCATCACACATTATTTCAAAAGGTAAAGTCCAATCAAGAAGTTGGATTATTGGGGCAGATGTAAGCATGTTTTTAAGTTTGACAAAAGCATTTTCACAATTTTCGGTCCATTTAAAACTAACATCTTTTGTAAGAAGATTACACAATGATTTAGAAATTGTGCTAAAGTCTTTGATAAATCTTCTATAAAAACATGCATGCCCTAAAAATGATGTTACCTCCTTTACTGGTCTTGGTATAGGTAGATTAGCAATTAACTCAACTTTGGATTTATCTACCTCAATACCTTTTACTGAAATAATGTGTCCAAGAACAATACCAGTTGTTACCATAAAATGACATTTTTCCCAATTAAGCATAAGGTTCTTTTCTTCACATCTTATCAACATTTTTTCTAAGTTCAACAAACAATCTTCAAATGATTCACCAAAACCGAAAAATCATCCATAAAGACTTCAAGAAAACGTTCAACTATGTCACTAAAAATGCTAAGCGTGTATCATTGGAATGTAGTTGGTGCATTACATAATCCAAAAGGCATCCTTTTATATGCAAATGTACCAAAAGGACATGTAAATGTTGTTTTTCTCTTGATTTTCAAGTGCAATTTCAATTTGATTATACCGAATATCCATCTAAGAAACAATAGAACTTATGACCTGCAACTCTTTCTAAAATTTGATCCATAAACGGCAATGAAAAATGATCATTTTCGAGTAATCGAGTTAAGTTTTCTATCGTCAACACATACACGCCAACCAAGAATGATTCTAGTTGGAATTATCTCATTATTTTAATTTTTCACTATAGTAACTCGGACTTCTTAGGTACAACATGAATAAGACTTACCCATTTATTTGTCGAAATAGGATAAATGATTTCATCACCTAAGAGTTTAATAATTTCATTTCTCACTATTTCTTGAATATTAGGATTTAGTCTTCGCCGCATTTCTCTATATGGTTTTGCATTTTCCTCTAAATAAAAATTATGTGCGCAAATTAGAGGACTAATACCTTTTATGTTAGCAATGGTCCACCCTAAGGCATTTTTATGCATTTTCAAATTCTCGATCAACTTACTTTCCAGAGATGCATCAAGTTTGGAAGAAATTGTTCAGGAAAAGTATCATTCTCACCAAGAAAAGAGTATTTCAAATCAGATGGTAAAGGTTTCAAATTAATTTTTGGAACTTTTATGCTTGAAGGAATAGGTTGCACTTCTGATGATGACAACTCCTCAATTTTTGGTTTCCAAAAATGATTTTCTAGTTCTTGCAAAAAATCAGTGGAGACATCAAAACATTTCTTATCACAAATTCTTTCACTTTCAAAACATATTTCAGTAAATTCAAAAGATTATTGATAGTAAAATTTTCATGACCAATTTCTTCAATTAAATCCACTTCATGTAGTTTGGTATCATCAGCAGGTTGTTTGCAAACATTAAACACATTTAGTTCCAAAGTCATATTTCCAAAAGATAACTTCAAAATACCATTTCTACAGTTAATCAATACATTTGAAGTTGCAAGAAATGGACGACCTAAAATGACAGGAATTTGTGTTTTTGTATCTATAACCGGCTGGGTATCCAAAACAATGAAATCAACAGGAAAATAAAACTTGTCAATTTGTACCAACACATCTTCTACTATTCCTTTTGGAACTTTAATTGATCGATCAACTAATTGGAGTACAATTGGAGTTTTTTTAAGTTCACCCAAACCTAGTTGTTCATAGACTGAAAAAGGTTGAAGATTTACGCTACACCAAGATCAAGTAAAGCACGTTCAATTCTAGTGTCTCCTATGACGCATGAAATTGTTGGACAACATGGATCTTTGTACTTAGGTGGAGCAAATTGTTGTACAATTGAACTCACACTTTCAGTTAAAAATGTTTTTTTCTTCACATGATGTTTTCTTTTAATTGTGCACAAATCTTTCAAAAAATTTGCATAAGGTGGGACTTGTTTGATTGCATCCAACAAAGGAACGTTAATTTTAACTTGTTTAAAAAGTTCAAAAATTTCAGAATTTGTGTTTAATTTTTGAGTTGGTTGCAATCTTTGAGGAAATGGGGGGGAGAGGTGAATATGTTTCAACATTTTCAAACTTACCTCCATTCAACTTACCTTCTTGATCATCAATATTTTCATTCTTCATTTCTGAAGATGAATATAGAACTTTCTTAGGATGAATTGTTTTATCAACAATATTTCCACTTCGAAGTGTTGTGACTGAACTGGCCTCATTTACTGGATTTTCACCAAGTAAAAATACAACACTTTGCGTGGAAGGATTAGGTTGAGGTTGAGCAGAAACTTACCCTTTTCTTGAGTTCGCAAAAAGAAGGAGTGAGTGTTGAAAGTGAGTTCTTGATCTCATTGATGGCTTGAGAAGTTTTATTATTGATGTTTGTTTGTTCATTCATAAATGCTTGCAAAGTCTCCTCAAGGGATTTTACATGTGGAAATTTGGATATGAAGGAAAATTTGGTGGCTTTTGTGAATTTATTGGTTGAGCTTTTTTATTATCACGCCTAATCGAAATTAGGATGATTTCTCCATTGTGGATTGTAAGTTTCAGAATATGGAGATTGAAAAGGTTTTCTAAATCCATTCATGACATTTGCTTCAACAGAATGTGAATAAAATCATTAGTGGAATGTTCTTTAAGTCCACAAATTTCACAAACTTTTTTATCTTGCACAAATTTAACTTCTTTTACTTTCTTAACTTCCATGTCATCGATTCTTTTAGCCAAAAGTGCAAGCCTAGCACTTAAACTATCTTCTTGATTAAGATGGAGTTTTATTTTATTTTCGTCATCACTATGCCAAGATTGAGAATTTTTACGCCAAATAGTCAAGATATTTCGCTTCATCGGGTTCTTTATCAAGAAATTGACCATTACACATCGATTCAATAAATTGCTTTATTTCGTGAGTTAAACCTTCATAAAAGAAACCGATTATACGCCAATTTTCAAAACCATGATGTGGGGGAGAATCCAACAATTCTTTAAACTTTTCCCAACATTCAAAGAAAACATCTTTAGGATTTTGAGAAAAATTGAATTTGTCTTTTCAAAAGAATTAGTTTTATGAGTTGGAAAGAATTTTTCCAGAAATTCAGTTTGCATTTCTTGTCATGTACCAATTGATCTAGGTTTTAATGAGCTAGGCCAAGTTTTTGGTTTATCTTTAAAGAAAAAGGAAATAATTTGAGTTTAACAATTTCTTCGTGTAATTTTGATCATCAAATGTGGCACATATTTCTTCAAACTCCTTTAAATGTAAATTAGGGCTTTCAAAATCCATACCATGAAAATTTGGAAGTAAAGGAATCATCCCTGACTTAAATCGAAAGTTGTTTGCATTTAGTGGAAAAATGAAACACGAAGGAGTAGAATTTCGAGTAGGTTGCAAATAATAACGCATATTACGCACTTCTTGATTTTTCACTCTTTCCATCTCATTTTGAACAGTTTCTTCTTCAGCCATAATTGGTGTGTGTGGAGGTGAATCAAAATTTTCTATCAAATTTTCTGAATTATTCATAACTAAAAGACGAGAATTTGGACTACGACACCATGTAAGCATATAAACACACAATATTTACAATGATACATATACAAACCTGGAAACCTACTTTGCCTTCCCCGGCAACGGCGCTAAAAACTTGTTACAACTTTAAGGTTGCAAACCTAAGTACAGGTTGTCTCAAGTAATAAATTTATCGTGAGTCCGAGGTCAATCCACAGGGAAGATTATGTAAGTTTACAGAAAATATTTTTTCTTTGAGAAATAAATAGATATTTTAAACTAGTAAGAAATATTTTTTTACGATAAATTTGAATAATAAAATTATTGAGAATAGAGATTCACTCTTGATTTTGGATAAATGAATGATTATATTTTCTTACCTCTTAAATTACTACTATTGGAATCCATACACAACGAAGGTTCCAATAGGAAGATATTCTAAATATAAATCATGTAATAAAGTGAACCTATTTTATTACCAATTATAATTCATCTTATAACGCCAATACTTGCTTATGGACTCAAGTATTCATGCATTCTCTTGTCTACAACAAATCAAGGTATCCACGTTAGTAGTCGGTTGAAGTAAAACCAGACATTTGACTAAATGGAACCAAGTATTTATTATGCCAATAGAATGCATAAATCAAGAATACCACAAAATAAGAAGGATATAATCTAAAAGATAAATTGATGATCAAAACAATAAAATAACTACAATTATTCCTTTTCCTCCATCAAAAGTTTCACTCTATTCCTCAACAAAATAAACTTAAAAAGACATAAAGAAAGTAGAGAAAACAAGAGATTGTATGAAAACTAAAGAAAGCATTTTTATGAAATATTAGAAAATCTACTATAATATAGGAAAACAATAATAAAACTTTCTTTGAAACTCTAAATCTCTATACAAACTTCTGTTTTTAGCAAGTGCAAATGACCTCTATTTATAGGCAACACAATAATTCCTTTTGGAATTATTTTATTCTTTATTTTCAAGACAATTGAGAAAATGCTGAAAATTTGAACCAAATCCAACACCTTCTTTGGCTGGTCTTTTTGGCAAGGATTTTTGCTGAATCATCATGATTTGCTTTAACAAATCCATTCTCACATGACTTGGCTGCATTATCCAACTGTTTTGAATGAATTACAAGCACTATAGACCAAGATATGGTGTAATAAGTGTGGAGTGGTTAGCCTGCGGGATTATGACTGCAACAACTTATTGTATTTTTTACAAATACTTGCTGACTAAATTTTACTTTGGGGTCTTCATGAAATTTGTAGACAAATGTGTTGGGGATACTCAATAAACATTTCAGCACCAACGCACTTGTGGTCTTCGATTTATGCCCAAAATACGAACCTTGGTCAAGTCTTGACAGAAAATGAGTCTCTTCAAACTTCAAATAATGATGAACTTTTAATCAAAGAAAATATCATCCCAAACTTTGATTTAGGCTTTAATATCTCTAAATATTTGTATAAGAATGGATTGTGAATTCATATCTTTAGGAATCATGCCAGAATTGAAAGTTATGCACGTTGATCAGAACCTGCATTAAAAAGCATCCTACTACAATTTTGTGTTGATTTCCTATTTTATTTATAACATATAATAATACTGTAAATTTATATTATTACTAAAATTAATAAGGTAAAATACTATTACAAACCAAAAGTAATGGTATATTTTTTAATGTTCATCAATGGTTTGTCCTCTCTTGCTTTGGAGTGTGCTGAGTGTCTTCTTGAGGATTCACCATTGTTCCTTTTATAGTTCTTATTGAAGAACTTGTTGAACCTTTTTACCGTCAGGGCAATCTTCTCTTGGTCTATTGTCTCTCGATTGACTCTCTTGGCTTCACTAACCATGAGTGCAGCTGTCTTGGGTACAACTGTCTCATCTTGTTCTTTCCTTCTTAGCTCAAACTCATATGCTTTAAGATTAGAGAACAACTCATTGTTTGATGTCTTGGTGAGATCCATTGAATGTCTCAGGACCATGACCTTCATTTCCAACTCAGCTAGGAGAGACCTTAGGATCTTCATACGCATTTCTTTATGTGTATACTCCTTCCCTAGAGCTGAAAGCTCAATGGTGATCTCTGTGAATTTGGCACCCAGCTGATCCAGACATTCACCTGCAATTATTTTAAAATTTTCAAATTTTTGGACTGCAACAGTTAATTTGTTTTCTTTGATTTGATCAGACCCTTCACAAATCAAAGTGAGTTTTTCCCAAATTTCTTTGGCTGTTTTGCAAGATTTGACTTTATTGAACATAGCCTTATCAATAGTTTTATAAAGAATATCCTTGGCAACATTGTCAAGGTTGTATCTCTTTCGATCATCGTTGGTCCATTCACAACGAGGTTTTTCCACCATAGCAGGTATGGGCTTTGATGGTGCAGCATCCTCTCATTCAGCAGGAGCTGCCCTTCTCACAACAGTGTTGACTTTTAGAATTTGTAGTGGCCCATCCTCAATCACTAGCCACATTTCATCATGAAGGGCTGATAGATGAGCCTGCATAAGAATTTTCCAGTCATCAAACTCTTCCGCAGTAAACATTGGAATGCGAGTTAGATTTGCTTCCATGATAATAATTTTGCTTATGAAATAAAAGCTTTAAAAACTTATGTATTGATTCTTTTGAAAAAGAATGAGATCTAGATCAAGAACTAACCGGTCACGGAAGGCTCAATGAACGAACTGCTCTGATACCACTTGTAGGTCCCAATGGGTGATGTGTACGATTTAGAAGGGGGGTTGAATAAACCTTACCAACTTTTGATTTAGTCCTTTTAAAATATTTTTGAGTTAACTCAAATCGGCTAGGTTGGCTTACACAAAGCAAAGTTACTCACTCAATGATTTCGATTGAGTGTTGATACTTGATATTATAACTTACTGCGATACTTGATATTATAACTTACCGCTTTCACCTAACACTTAGAATTACTGATTGATTTGGTTTTGTCGTGGAAGACTTTTCACCCTTAATTTTTAAGAATGTTTCACAATACTTGTTTTAGAAATAGTTATTATGATCAGAGTTTAGCAATTTTAACTTAGCAGCATATATAGAATAAATGCAAGAAATAAATGTGTTGTAAAGTAAATAGACACAAGCAATTTTATAGTGGTTCGAGGATGGGGTAATTCCTCTAATCCACTTTTCTCCAACTCCTGGAGGAAACCACTAAGTATCTTGATCTTTGTTACAAAGCGATCAACGATCCGAGTCAACTCGATCACACAAAGATGTCTTTGCTCCTGGGGACACAACATTCTTCACAAAACAGTTGTCTTGCTACTTCAGCTCCTTCAAACTCTTGGATTTGTTCACACAGTCCTCGCACGAGTCTAAAGCTTCTGGTTCGAACCGAAACCTTACTACTTCTTCTTCTACCTTGGAGAGTAGACCCCTTTGTTCTTGAAAACAGTTTTTCTCTTCAACTAATGAAGTAATCTTTCTTCACTGAATGTGTTGGATTGAATTCCTTCGAAATTAGGCTTGAGGATTTCTTTGAAAAACTTGAGAGAATTTGTAGGTTATTGCTTGATTGTATGCTTTATAGTCTTATGAATTTTATGTGTTTTTTTCTCTCACTTGTTTCCTTAGCCTTTTATAGTGCATATTAGAAATTATGTCGGTCGAAGAGATAGACACAAATTTCAAATCACACTGGTAGGTTGTTGATTTGTCTTATCTTGCATCATTGATGTAGGTCGTAACATGAATTAAATGCTCTGCAGCCTTTCCTTAATCTCTGCAGGTTTTCAGGTACATCTCATTGGTTCCTTGCTTTTTGCACTCTTTCAGCAAAATAGCTTTATTGCTGGCAGCTTAACACATGCCTATTTCCAGAAAACCTTGACTTGTCTCGACAACGGATCTCTTTCAGCTTTCTTCAAATCTTGTCTACTGCATACCCCTTTGACATTCGATTCCAATCATTTAGGAATGGCTTAGCTATCAGTCAGCTAACTGTGATAGCTTTTCACTTGATCGAGTCTTCACTTCACTTCACACAGCTGACACACAGTTGGGTCTCCTCTCCGATCTTCAGTCGAGTCTTGTAATCTTCAACTCAGCTTATACAGCCCTATCTATTACAAGTTGAATTATATAGAAAATGGGGTGCCAATTTCCTAATCTAAGTTTTACATAGTATCATCAAAATATAAACATAAATATTCCCAACAGTGGGCCTTTGAAGTAGTTCCCAAACTTTGTTTCTTTTTAGATCGATTGACTCTTCATGCATAGCTAGAATCTAATGTGTGTCATCCAATGTTTGCGACACATCTTTAGGCTCTATCTGGGAAATGAAACAAGTAAACATGGCTTCATGTTGAGTTCTTAATCTGGTTCTTACTCCATCTCTAACATTTCCAATGATTAACTCAGGTGGATGGTTTCTCATCCATCTCACATCCGGTTAGAGTAAGTCGATGGGTTGATCGTCTTGCATGACTAAGTTGTCTTGAAGATTCCTCGTCGTCATTGACTCTACTGAGACCTTCCGTTGTCTCTCGAGATTCGGCTATCTCATCTTCATCGGGGTTGAGTGCTCTTACATCCGCTTCAACATAGGGACTCTTCGAACAAGTTGGTTGATTCCTCTTGTCAGCTAACTCATCTATGTCTTCTCCATTAACATTAGGTTCATCAAAAACCACATGGATAGACTCTTCTGTCACCATAGTCCTTTTGTTTAGCACCCTATAAGATTTACTCTCGGTGAGTATCTCAAGAAGATACCTTCATCGACTTTAGCATCAAAAGCTTTTAAATTGTCCTTGTCATTGTTGTGGATGAAGCACTTACATCCAAAGATTCGAAAATATCCAATATTTGGCTTCCTCCCTGTCTAAATTTCATAGGGAGTTTTAGACAACTGCCTGGTAATCATACACATATTCTAAGTATAGCAAGTTGTATTAATGGCTTCAGCCCAAAATCTCTTAGGCAAAAGCTTCCTTAAGAGTTTTGTTCTTTCTTTCAACTACTTCATTTTGCTGTGGAGTTATTGCAGCTGACAACTCATGAGCAATACCATTCTCAATACAATACTGAGTTATAATCCCATTGACAAACTCAGTTCCCTTGTCAGGCCTTATTTTTAAAATGGTTTGACTCTTTTCATTTTGAACTCTTCTCATCAGCTGAGGTAATTTCTGCAAGGTTTCCTTCTTTTTACACATAAAGATTGTCCATGTGTATCTTGAATAATCATTCACCACCACTAAGGTGTATTTCTTTCCACTAATACTAGCTGGTTCAACAGGACCAAATAAATCCATGTGCAATAGATGCAATATCCTGGTTGAGAAAGGACTTGGCTTGTCCTTGAAAGATGACTTAATTTGCTTTCCCATCTGGCATGCATCACAAATGCTTTCCTTCTTGTATACTGAGTCAGGAAATCCTTCACAATATGACTCTTTGCAAGCTTGTTGATTGTCTTAAAATTCAGGTGACTCAGCTTCTTATGCCACGACCCAATAACCGGATTCGGCTATACTCTTTGCTGCTAAGACATGTGCTTGGTGTAGTGAGTTGACCAATCCACTATATACATGTTCTTTTGCCTTGATCCTTGAAGCACAATCTCATTTGATTCAGCATCCTTGATTTGGCATACACCCATATTGAATCCAACATTATAGCCTTTGTCACAGAGTTAGTTGATGCTCAGCAAATTGAAGTTGGGGCCTTCAACATATGCTACATTTGTGATCTCTAGTCCATTTTTCCTGGTGGATCATGTGCCTTTGATTTATCCTGGACCTTCATTTCCTCCAAATATGACTTTAGCTCCTTTGATTTCCTTAAACTTTGATAGATTTTTCTTGTTCCCTGTTATATGTATGGAACAACCACTATCCATGTACCAGGTTCCTTGGCACTCAGTTGTTCCCTGAACCTGCAATTAAGGAAATTAGTTTTTAGGTACCCATATTTTCCTGGGTCCTAATGGGTTAGTGCTATAAGGTGATCCAACCAACCTATAGCCAGATGATCTGACTCTAAGAGGTTGCCACCTATCAGTTCCATGATCATAAGGCACATTAGCAAATTTCTTGGGGGCTTTACGATCATACAACTGTCTCATTTGTCTATATTCCTCTGTGTGTGTTTGAGCATTTGCTTTCTTGCGGTAATAGTGGAACTTCTGTGCATATTGGGTTTTGTGCTTGGATGCATATGTGTGCTTATTATAGCTCTTTTGCCTTGGGAATGACCTATGATGAGGTTGAGGTCTTTGCCACTTAGGTTTATATCTTGTAGGTCTTGGCTGATATCTCATTTGGTTATTCCAATCAGCCCAGCTTGGGTAGTTTCTACCATTTCTATCATGCTTGGCTGAATTGAATAAGCAAGTACAATTGTTGGCTACAAGGGGGCTGTTCAACCACTAAACACCTATAAAAGTCTAACAATCCTCGCAAGAGAACGAGATCAATTGTAGGGTAGCAAGTTAACCACAAGTCGTCTCTCAAGGAAGACTTAGCCGGTAAATAATTTTATGTATCACAATTGACAGAAAATAAAACCTAAACACTCTAACTAGATTTGTTGGATTTATTTAAACTAAAAGAAAATAATTAAAAAGACAAATTAAGACTAAGCAGGATTAAACTTTGGAGAAAAAGATAAGGAAGAAAGTCTAGGATTATGGATTCATCTCATCAAACTTGCAAGCAGAATATCAATTAATTGATCATGCGGTTAACAAATATAGCAAACATGTAAAGACTAGGTCTAGATCTGATAACTTTCGTATTCACAGATCAATTAATCAACAAGTAAAATAATTTATTCAGGAAAGCAGATCAATTAATCAATACTCATGCTTGTTTGTTTGAATCAAATCATCATAATCCTAGAACAAGGAAATTAGTTCATGCTTGGGGATGGGATCATAATCTCAATGGGGAAGGAAAGAAAACAATCATAAACATGATCATGGGGATGGGATAATAATAATCACCCCAACAATTGAAATCAGACAAAATAGATGAAGAAATCTTACTCTTTGATTAAGAAGCAAAAATAACTTCAAGGGGAAGAACCCAAACAATCCCAATGTTGAAAGCAAGAGAAAAATACCAAAAACTAAAGTATAGAAGTGCTATGAATGATAGTGTATGAAATTATGGATCCCCCAAGGGCTATTTATAAGCCTAAGCCTATACAAGGTGGAAGAATCCAAAAAGGAAAGGGAAAATCGGAATAAAAATTCTAGAAAATTCTTGTAGTGCGCGTCCGAGCAGTGTTGCGCAGCGCGCAGACTCCTCGCGCGCATTGTTGTGCACCGCGCTGCTTGCCCGTCTGCATGCCTTGTGCGGGCGCCTTGTGCGGGTGCCTGGAGCGCGTGGGGCGCGCGCGGTTGCCTGCCGATGGAGTGCGCGTCTGCCCACTATTGTGCGGCGCGCTCATTTTCCTCAATTTTGAAAATACGCGCGTCGCGCAAGCGCAAAAGTGTGGCGTCTTTGAACTTTTGGCTTCCCCAACCATTATTCGCCCGTAATGTCCGTTTCGACCGTTTTAGTCCGTTTTGAAGTTCTCTTTTTACGAAAACCTACTAAACAACCAAAAATACCATACGTAACATATGACAATATAAAATAGGGCGAAAGACACAAACACACACATAATCACTCATACGAAAAATTGAAATCACACAAAATTCACACACAAAAACATGCAAAACAACTCCCCCACACTT
This sequence comes from Rehmannia glutinosa, assembly GCA_016081115.2. Classification (NCBI taxonomy): domain Eukaryota; kingdom Viridiplantae; phylum Streptophyta; class Magnoliopsida; order Lamiales; family Orobanchaceae; genus Rehmannia; species Rehmannia glutinosa. The sequence goes on from JABTTQ020003168.1 coordinate 213,705, forward strand.
AGCATTTTGCTTGTCCTCAACAAATAATAATGCCCATAAAACTCAAGAAATATAAGCTTATTTTGAAAATCAATTTTTCCATGAATCAAGTTCCATCCACCTCGGATTATTCTCTCATTGATCCTCAAGTGTAATAAACTCACTTAGCTAAAGTTAAACAATTACTCAAAGTGTTTGGCTTTCAAATCAAATTTGTATCAAAAGTCGTAACCCTTATATTCATGTATAAATTACGTAAGTACTAGCCCTTTTTCTTTTTTTTTTGGCTTGGACTTCCCAAGATATTATTCCACTAGGTGTAAACTTCGGATGTTTTCCAAAGACTCCTAGGGTGGTTTCCCATACTCATGTTTAAACTGCCATTTTACGTAAAAGTCAAACATGGGGCACATGAATGCTCCTAGTTACTAAGCAGCTTAACCAGCGGAGTATAATCTCGATTGTTCCTTTTTTTTAGCGCTCTTTATTGCATTTTTTTCGGTGCTTATACTGCAATTTTCTTTTTTCGCAAGGCTAGCAATTTTGTAATCCATAGAATAAAAATAAGAGTTTTAACTCAATTTACATCAATAAAATCCCGTAATTCACACCCCACAACCTCGAGTATAATAAACCATCGCCTAACTCGTTTATCATAAGGGTTAATTCACAACTTAGTCAAATCATATGCATCAAGTCCGTAATGTCATTTCCTAATTGAGTCTCAAAGTAATGCATCGATTTCGAGTTAACTAAACAACATTATTATTAAACTAGGGACAATTAATAGGCAAAGTAAAATTTTATTACAAGCAATCAATTTATATTATTAATGACGAATTAGCCCCCCCCCCACACTTAAAACACGCAATGACCTCAATGCGTAAAACAAATGAAGGAGAGATGAAATACGTCCCTGAAAATTTCGGAGATTGTTAAGTAATGTCAAAAGTACATCCGCCTATGATTCTGCAAAAGCCAAATGTAGAAGAAAACACAATAACAAAAAACGAGAGTAATGAAAAATAACATGCAAAAATAGAAAACATCCGCACGCAAAGGGAGAAAAACACAAAAGAGGAAAGAAAAGAGAAACAGAAAAACATCACTGATCATCCCCGGGAGGTTGGGGGTGGAGCGGCGAAAAAGATAGCATCCAGTTCTATTCGATATTCTACACCCGACTGTCAAGTGAGTTTAGTTGGACGCTCATATCTCTCATGAGGGTGTTGAGGCCGGTCATCTGCTGATGCATGTCAGCCATGTGATGTTGAAAATGGATGAAGTTACCTTGCATAGAATCAAGGCGTGATAGGATGGCGTTTAAACCAGTGGTGTCGCCCTGGCTCGGGGCTGAAGATGGGCCCAGGGTGAAGGGACCGGCAAAATGAGTATCATATGGCTCATTTGTATCAGTATCATCGATGCCTCGACTATCATCCCCAAAGGTAGTAGGCTGAGGTCGGTAGGCGCCATCCGGGTTCCATTTATGGTTGTTAAAACATTTGCGAGTAGTAGGATCCCAGAATTCTCCTGCCTTAGTTAAAAATTCTGAACCAAGCATACTTTCCTTAGTAATAAAAGTTTTTTCTACCTCATGATAATTAAGACTAGTGACATCAGCAATTCCAAAATATAGGGCAATAAGTGACACAAAATGACCCATTCCCAATTTGTATGTACTCTTCTTCTGAATCCGATAAAATGTATCAAACACAAAAGCTGAAGTGCATATTTGGGTACGAGACTTAGCGCAATACATAAAAAAATAATTCTGGGCATGTCACTTTGTTACTTTCATCTTTCCCAAATAACTGATGTGCGAGAAATTTATGAAACAAATAAGTAGCCCGATCTTGGATGAACCCGTTGGGCGTCCCTTTACTCGAAAAATTATCGAAATTAGTCAATTCCAACCAAAATTGTTTAGCATTAAACGAGTTCAGGACATATCGCACTCCTCTCGAGAAAATCCAAAAATCGATTTCATTACTCTATAATCCACTTTATATTCAACCCAAGCAAACGACAAGTGAAGTCTGTTAAGTGTGTGTCGGAAAAACGAGTGTAGTATAAAATTCAACAACCATTAAGTATGCAACACCCATCAATTTAATAAATTTCTTCCAACCCAAAGCTTCAACAAGAGCCAGAAAATCACCTTTCAACCCCAAATCATCCAAAATTCATAAATTTAGAAGGTGAGAAGCGGGTACCTCGCATTGACTAATCTGTGTATACCGTTGCCCCTCTTCCTCGGATTAGATTGGGAAGGGGGCATCGAATTGTTCGGCCAAATCAACCGGGACCATTGGAGTGTCCTCTTGAGCCCTAGAAGTTCCCTCTTGTGCCCTTTTGCCTCTATGTGATGCCATTGATGGAAGATACACACTTAATTGGAGTGCTTTGATATTGTTGAGGTCGAATGTGTGTATAGAGAGAATTTGGAGAGGGTTTGGAGAGGATTGCCTAATGAAAATTTGGGGAAAATTTCGCCCCTGTTTGCTGATATCGCTTTCTCATCCCAGTGCGCGTCGCGCGCGCACAGTCTTGCAGCGTCCGCTTGATCTTGTGTGGCTTGGTGCACGTCGCGCACCCCATGCGCGCACGTCCAGTGCGGCTCCCGCTCGTCTATTGCGCGTTCGCACATAGGTGCACGTCCGTGCAAGTCCTGTTTTTTCAATATTTTTTTGTTTTTTCTTTTTTTTTAAATAACTATCATACTTATAAGAAGAGAAAAAGAACTCAAACAAACCATTAGATACGATTAGTCGAAAAATAAAAAAAAAAAAGAAAGGAAACAAAAATTGGGTTGCCTCCCAATAAACGCTTATTTAACGTCTTTAGCTTGACGATACCTGAGTATGGTTCTTATGTGATGTCTTTGAGGCCTATTCTCTCAATTCGTTCAGCCTTATATACCATTTCAAAATATGGCTTAACCCGATGACCATTTACCTTGAAAGATTCATGCGTCCTTGGATTAAGTAGTTTTACTGTTCCATAGGGGTATACCTCTTCGATCTCAAATGGCCTGCTCCATCTCGATTTTAATTTACTTGGGAATAAACACAGTCGTGAATTGGATAAAAGAACTTTCATACCTGGTTCGAGATTTTTATGAATAATTTTCTTGTCGTGCAACTGCTTCACTTTGTCTTTATATCCGCGCATTTTCATAAGCGTCATTGCGAAGTTCGTCCAGTTCGGAAAGTTGCAACTTCCTTTCGGCTACTGCTTTATCCAATTCAAAATTTTTCGATTTGATGGCCCAATATGCCTTGTGCTCTACTTCAACTGGTAAATGACATGCTTTCCCGAAAACTAGTCTATAGGGGCTCATTCCTAAAACCGTTTTATAAGCTGTTCTATATGCCCAGAGTGCATCATTTAACTTGGTCGCCCAGTCTTTCCTTGTAGGATTTACAATCTTCTCTAAAATTCCTTTTATTTGCTTGTTGGTAGTCTCCACTTGTCCGGAAGTTTGAGGATGATAAGGTGTAGCTACCCTATGTGTGATGCCATTTTTCTTCATTAGGTTTTCGAATAACTTGTTGCAAAAATGTTTTCCCCCATCGCTTATGATATCTCTCGGGAATCCAAACCTGCTTAAGATATTTTCCTGCACAAACTTGATGACAGTGTTAGCATCACAAGTCCTTGTGGGGATTGCCTCAACCCACCGGGACACGTAATCGACGGCAACACGTATATATTCATAACCAAAAGACTTGGGGAAGGGGCCCATAAAATCAATACCCCATACATCAAATATTTCAACAACCAAGGTACCATTCAGAGGCATCTCATTCCTCCTACTAATATTTCCAGTCCTTTGGCATCTATCGCATGTCAGCCCAAAATTATGCGCGTCTTTGAACAATGATGGCCAATAGAATCCTGATTGGAGAACCTTAAAGGTTGTTTTACAGCCTCCAAAGTGCCAACCACAATGCATTTCATGATAAAAGGCCAATACATCATTCTGTTCGTTTTCAGGAATACATCTTCGGATAATTTCATCCTTGCAGATTTTAAACAAGTATGAGACGATACCACCTGATCAGAGAGATCATTGGTAGAGGCGATGTAGTTGTGGATCGAGTTACTTCATCAGAAAATATAGCAGACCGGCTAACTAAGCCCTTAACACAAAGAGTATTTGATGGACATCTCGAAAAGATGGGCCTAAAATACATGGGCAATTGGAACTAGGGCAAGTGGGAGATTGTTAGAGTAGAATGCCCTTGTGTTCCAATTAGATTGGATTTTATTCTACTTGTAAAATAATTTTATTGGAAATTATAATAATATAAAGGCATTTCTTTATCTTATGTTCTTTTGCATTTATCACATATTTGCACATATGATAAAGTCCTTAGATCAATTTAAGCTAAGAGACATGGTCGCGCATTTGATGGCGGTCATGGAACATGTCTCTAAGGCTTTTATCTAAAATTTGTTCCAAGTTGATGGGTTTTTCAAGATAGGACATTAAATAACCCCATAAGACATGTACATATGGTGCATGCTCATGAGACGAGGATGTTGCATTCCATTAACATCAGTGTTAAGACACAAATGCACATATGTGGGTGCTTGTTAGCGAATAAGTTCACTGAACATGAGCCAATGAGAACTCTTAGATAGAAGCTTTGATTGTCGAATAAGAATTTCATAATTGCAATAGTACATGATTAATCCTCGTACTTGAGGCACGACTACACCTTGTGATATCCTACAATACTTTGATTTATCGTTTGATTGCTTGACAATCACAAAGAGGTATTTTGGGTATTGCAGTGATATGCATGGAGGTTTGTGTGTGGCCAACATACAATTCGACACTTGTCATTTAATAAGAGAATTTCCTGTGTTTTCATAGTTCGTGGTTCAAAGACCATGACCAAGGCACGATGAATTTGATTCATAAAAGAATCACAAGAATTGAAATGGAATCACAATTATTAAATCAATTTGGGTTCGACTTATAAATCTATGCCCAAGATTTAATCGGGAAATTAGTTGTCGAAAGGATCGTACATGTATGTAATTGCAATTGAAATAGGTTTACTCGCTATTTCACCTAATACTAGGTAATCATGCTACTTGCTAGGTGTTACCATGATTTGTAGGTTCTTGAAATAAAAGAGTTAACTTCAAGTATTCTTATTAATTGGATTAATAAATAGAATAAGTTATTATTATTCGAAAGTTGCAAAAGTTGTAAGCCTACTACTAGTGTTAGTCGTGAACCTAAAAGGGTCACACATAATATAGATTAATTAATTGGGTTTTAATTAAATTCACTTGTAGAATTAAATATTTAATTAATTAATTTGATTATCTAATTAAATCTAATTTGATTAGAGACCAAATAAATTTAATGAGGCGAGTGTTTTTCTCTCTAGGAGAGTGTGAGTGTTTCCTGCTTTGTTTTTTTTTTCGTTCGGTCCGTACTGTTTCATTAGTTGCTAGGGTTGGTGAGGGTGGTCGGCGGCTCTGTTTCGTTGCTTTTTTCTCTTCTCGTGGTGGTTGCCTGAGTGTTTGTTGTTGGGCTCTGTTCTTCGCTCTTCCCTTATTCTTTTTCTTCCTCTTTCTGTCTTTTCTCTTTTTTTTGGTTTTTTGGTTTCTACAGGTGGGAGTTGTGGTTTTGACTATGAGATAGAACGTGGAGCCTTGCATGATGGACAGTGTAGTAGTTGATTGTTTGAAGAGGTTCTCATTGAGGGATGAGGAATCTGTGGGAGTGGTTTTGGAGGACTACGACGTGGCGAAAGGGGTTCATGAGAGCAAACTTAGTTTGTTTGGGAAGATCCATGGTAATAAAAAAAGCTAATTTTGCAGGCTTCCAGAACACTCTCCAGGGTATATGGGCCACTAAGAAAACATTTCAGGTCAGGGAAATGGGATTTAACCTCTTCCAGTTTATTTTTCAGACCGAAGAAGATAAAGTCAGAGTATTTTCGAGTAGAGTGTGGACGTTTGACAACCAATATATTTTGCTTAAGGAGTGGGAAGAGAACCAGTTGGTGAATAAGATGGACTTTTTGTTAGTGAACTTATGGGTACAAATATGGAATCTCCCGAACCATTGGATCTCCTCGGAAACAGGAATTAAGATTGGGAAGCTTTTTTTAAAGTTAGAGACATGATGATTCTGAATATGGAAATATTAAAGGTCGCTTCATAAACATTCTAGTCCATGTGAACCTCAAGAAGCCTATTTTAAGGGGTACTAACATCAAGTTGGGGGATACTCAAATGTGGGTCAATTTCAAGTACGAGAGCTTGATTGGGCTGTGTTTTTATTGTTGTATTCGATCATATGGAAAGAGGGTGTGAATCCCGAAAGGAAGATCTCGAAATAATTACTTGATAGAAGGACAATATGGTGATTGGCTTAAAGCTGACGACGGCCTTTTTGGGAGTAGGATAAGTCCTGCTGTTAATGAGAAAAAATAAAACAACAAGTCTCCAATTATATTGGGGGAATCCAGCGTGAGGAATCATATGGAGAAAGGAGTTACTAAGGAAAGAGAAATTTCTAAAGCTAGAGTTGTTCCCCTGGAGGACCCCATGTCTTCAATGGAAAAAGTGGTTGAAAGGGAGTCTCTACAGAAAAATAAGGGTGTGGGGAATGTGGTTGGTGATGTCTTAAATGCTGAGCAAACGGTTGGGCGGGTAGGGGTCTTTAATGCTGCTAGTTTCGGCCCAGTTATGGGAACAAAGACCAAGTCCCCTTTGGGGGATAAGACTGTGATAGTTAATGCACTTAAAAATAGGGGAAATAAGCTGATAAGTGATAAGTGTGGGGGTAAACTGGACGGTAAGGTAATTCTACATCCCAAAAGAACAGCAAAAGGGAAAGAAAATATAGATAATGTTAGCATTGGAGGCAAAAGGAACATATCTCTTTTAGATGAATTTTATGAGGATTTGGAAAAGCGAGAATGGGCAAGAAGGTAAGAGGCGAAAATGGGGGGAGAATTGAATGTTGATTTTATAGTGGAGGAAGCCAGCCTAGATTGGCCCCAACCCCCTCAATGATAGCTATGGTGTGGAATTGTAGAGGTTTGGGAGGACCCTCTACAGTTTCCCAAATCAAGGAGAGTTTGAGACACCATCTTCCAGATTTTATTTTCTTATGTGAAAAAAAAAAGAAGAACTTCATTTCTACTGTCTGTAAAAATATTTGAGTGCAGGATAGATAGATTAGTGTTGATCCCCATGGGTTGAGTGGTGGGTTGGTATTGTGTTGGCTGGATAGAGTTACTATTAAACAGAAAAGATGTAATCAGTTTTGTATTGAAGTTGAGTATGAACTGAATGGTACTAATGAGAGTGGATGGGCTATATTTGTATATTTAAGTGTTTGTAACAGAGTAAGGAGAGATCAGCTAGAATATCTTTGTGACAATAAGGACAGGTGGGGGGATAAATGGGCTATTATGGGAGATTTTAATGACATTTTGGATGGGAATGAGAAGAGGGACGGTTTGGTGAGGTCGGAGGGTAGTTTTCAGCTATTTAGGGACTTTGTTGGGAATATGGGAATGGGAGAAATCGCCTTTTCAGGGTACGAGTTCACTTGGTCTAATTTGAGGAGTCATGAGAGATTTGTGGAAGAGAGGTTGGACAGGGTTTTGGTTCTCCTAGATGGCTGTTACAGTACCCCAAAGCTAAGGTTATACATAAGATGAGGCACTCTTCTGACCATATTATGCTTATTTTGAGGACTGATCCCATTGCTAACAAATCAAATAAAAGATTCACCTTTGATAGAAGGTGGACTGCTAGAGAGGGAGCTGAGAAAGTTGTTTCTGAAGCCTGGAAGTTTGTTTCTCAAGGCATCCCAATGTTTCAACTCCAGAACAAAATCAGAAGTTGTAGGCATAAGATGTTGGAGTGGAATAGAAAAGAGATTTCTAATTCAGCTAAGATCATTAAGGAAACAAATTTGAAGATGGATGATCTGTGCTGTAAAGGTAACGAGAATGATTGGAGGATTTGGGATTCCCTTAAAAGGGTGCTTAATCAAGCCTATGTCAATGAGGAGATTTTTTGGAAACAGAAGTCCAGGAATCAGTGGCTTAGAGAGGGAGATAAAAATACTAAGTTTTTCCATGCCTATGTGATTCAGAGACAGAAAATTAATTGCATTGAGAAGTTGAGCTCTTCATGTGGGGTTATTTGTGAGTCTAGGGAGGAGGTGATGAAGGAGATTAATGGGTATTATTAAGAGTTGTTCACTTCTTTGGTGGATAGTACTGATACTTCATTGCTGGAGGGAATTCCATGTTCTATCTCACATAGTCAAAATCAATGGCTCTCAAGGCCTGTTGGAGACTTGGAAATCAAAGAGGCCTTATTCTCTCTCAGCTCATTCAACGCCCCCGGGCTGGATGGTATGACCCCTTACTTCTTTCAATTTTATTGGCATTTGGTCCAAATTGATGTGTGCAAAGCAGTTAGAAAGTTTTTTGTGTCTCCTAAACTTCTTAAGTGCATGAATCGTACCTTGATCTCTCTTATTCTTAAGGTTAAAAATCCTAGTTCAATCTCTCAGTTTAGGCCTGTTAGTCTTTGTAACACGGTGTATAAAATCATTTCTAAAATTCTTGCTAATAGGATCAAGCCCTGTCTTAAAGCATGCATTAGTGAGTTTCAAACTGCCTTTATTCCTGGAAGACTAATTTTGGATAATATCATCGTGGCTCATGAATGTTTCCATTTTTTGAATATCAATAGAAGGAGTTCCAAGCAGTTTATGGCCATTAAACTTGATATGGCTAAGGCATATGACAGGGTTGAGTGGCATTTCTTAGTGGTTGTCCTTTATAAGATGGGTTTTTCTTCTATATTTGTGGGGTGGATTTTTTCTTATATCAGTTCCTCGTCCTTTTCTTTTCTGGTTAATGGGGAGGCTGGGGGGTATGTGTGTCCTTCTAGAGGAATTAAACAAGGGGATCCTATATCCCCCTATCTTTTCCTTATTATTTCTGAAGCTTTCTCCAATCTTATTGATCAAGCTAATAAAAAGAACTTGATTTCTGGTCTTAAAATCTCAAGAACAGCTCTTGTTAATAACCATTTGTTTTTTGCTGATGATGCTCTTCTGGCTAAGTGTATTCAGGTTATGAACTACAAGTCTTTGCTGGATAGGTATTGTTGTGCTTCTGGCCAAAAGATCAATTTTGAGAAATCATCAGTTTTCTTTAGTGTTATCACTTGTGAGGATTTGAGGAGGAATATATGTGGGGTGTTGGAGGGATGCAGGAATTTAGAAACTTGAAGCACCCGGGGCTGCCTTTGACTATAGGAGCTAAAAATGAGGTTTTTATGTATGATGTTGAGGTTGCAAAAAAAAAAAAGAGTGTTGAACTGGAAGTCTAACTTTCTTAGCCTGGCTGGAAAGGAGGTTCTTATTAAGTCAGTTATCTGTGCTCTCCCTAATTATGTTATGTCTTGCTATAAATTGCCTTGTGGGATTTATAATGAATTGTACAAAGTCATTTCTAGATTCTGGTGGGGGAAGATGGAAGATGGTGGTTCCAAAATGCATTGGATGGGGTGGGATAAAATGTCTAGGCCTAAGGTGGAAAGGAGTTGGGCTTTCAGAATATTGGGTTGTTCAATGATGCTCTGTTAGCTAAACAGCTTTGGAGGATCATTATGCAACCGAATTCTTTGGTGGGGAAGTTTTTGAGGACTAGATATTTTCCTAAAGGGGGCTTATTGAATTCCAGTATCAAAGCTTCAGATTCTTGGATGTGGAAGAGCTTCTTGAAAGCCGTGTATGTGCTGAAAGAAGGCCTGAGGTACCAAGTGGCTAATGGGAAATCCATTCGGGTGTGGGATCATCCCTGGATTCAGAATTTTCATTCAGTTACTCCATGCAGCACAAGTAGTAATCAAGGTAAGGTGACTTGGGTTATTGAGTTGTTGATTAATGATGGGAGAGAATGGAATGTGGGGCTGTTGAAGCAACTCTTTCAGAGCCAGGAAGTTGAGGCTATTTTGAGTAATCCTATCTGTTGGCAAAATGGGAAAGATAGATTGTGCTAGAAGCTTCCATCTAATGGGATTTATTCTGTGCACTCAGCATATGAAAGCCTGTGCTCCAACAAATTAAATGGTATGGATATCTGTGAAGGAAGCTTGGATAAGGAGAATATGAGGAGGATTTGGAAAAAAGTTTGGAAGTTGAAGATCAAAGCAAAAATCAAACATTTCTTGTGGAAATGCCTTAACAATATGCTTCCTGTTTTGAAAAACCTGAAGAAGATAGGAATTAAAGTGGATACCTTATGTACTTGGTGTGGAGAAGGTGATGAAAATATGGATCACATCATGTTTCACTGCATTCGAGCTCAGAGGGTATGGAAGATAGCCCCAGTTAGTTGGGATGGTGTGCATCATCCAGCTTTGTCATTTAAAGAGTGGTGGTATTCCATTTGCTCTCTTCCTTGGGACCCTGCGTTTGTAGACTGTGTTAACCTATCTTGTTATCTATTATGGAGGCTTTGTAAAACAAGATATGTGTGGCAATTCCAGAATTAGAAAAACCCGGAAGTGGAGGTGGCTAAAATGGCTCAAAGGGAATGGATGGCGTTTGAAGAGGCTGCTGGTTGGAAGGAAAATCTATCTTAGGGGCATGCATAAACAAACTTAAGAAAACAAATCAAACGTACCGGTGGAATAAGGGTAAAAATCAAAAAGTAAACAAGAAGAAATCATAAACTAAAAACACAAAAAATATACACAATAATTATTACGCCTAAAGCCTTCCCCGGCAACGGCGCCAAAATTTTGTTCGACAGCTAAACACCTATAAAAGTCTAACAATCCTCGCAAGAGAACGAGATCAATTGTAGGGTAGCAAGTTAACCACAAGTCGTCTCTCAAGGAAGACTTAGCCGGCAAATATTATTATGTATTACAATTGACAGAAAATAAAACCTAAACACTCTAACCAGATTTGTTGGATTTATTTAAACTAAAAGAAAACAATTAAAAAGATAAATTTAAGACTAAGCAGGATTAAACTTTGGAGAAAAAGATATGGAAGAAAGTCTAGGAGTATGGATTCATCTCATCAAACTTGCAAGCAGAATATCAATTAATTGATCATGCGGTTAACAAATATAGCAAACATGTAAAGACTAGGTCTAGATTTGATAACTTTCGTATTCACAGATTAGGGTTATCCCAATAATTTGCTATTTTCATTAAACCTAGGGTTAGATAATACATCTCTGATTCATATCTAACCCCCTGAATAAATTTAGTCTAGGAATAATATCTTCTCTCGATCTTAATTACTCCCTCAAACAATCAAGAGTTGGCCAAACAATCAATCAACAAGTAAAATAATTTATTCAGGAAAGCAGATCAATTAATCAATACTCATGCTTGTTTGTTTGAATCAAATCATCATAATCCTAGAACAAGGAAATTAGTTCATGTTTGGGGATGGGATCATAATCTCAATTGAAGGAAAGAAAACAATCATAAACATGATCATGCAATAATAATAATCACCCCAACAATTGAAATCAGACAAATAGATGAAGAAATCTTACTCTTTGATTAAGAAGCAAAAATAAATTCAAGGGGAAGAACCCAAGCAATCCCAATGTTGAAAGCAAGAGAAAAATACCAAAAAATTAAAGTATAGAAGTGTTATGAATGAGAGTGTACGAAATTATGGATCCCCCAAGGGCTATTTATAAACCTAAGCCTATACAAGGTGGAAAATCCAAAAAGAAAAGGGAAAATCGGAATAAAAATTCTAGAAAATTCTCGTAGTGCGCATCCGAGTAGTGTTGTGGGCCGCGCTGCTTGCCTGTCCACATGCCTGCAGGCGCCTTGCTGGTGCCTCCTCCCGCGGCGTGGTGTCGGCTGACGGAGTGCGCAGCGTCCAAGCCTGTTCACAGTGGGCGCGCTCATTTTCGTCAATTTTGACGCTACGCGCGCGCTGAACTTTAGCTTCCCCCGACCGTTATTCTCCCGTAATGTCCATTTCGATCGTTTTAGTCCGTTTTGAAGTTCTCTTTTTACGAAAACCTACTAAACAACCAAAAATACCATACGTAACATATGAAAATATAAAATGGGGCGAAAAGACACAAACACACGCATAATCACTCATACGAAAATTTGAAATCACACAAAAACATGCAAAACAGGGGCATCCATCTGTCCCCCCTTCTGCCGAGTTTTGCGGGATTTGAGGCGAATATGGTCGTGGGGCCAACGTGTGTAATGTTATCTCTTAGACATACAATTCAGGTTGGCGGATCCATCCGAACTTTAGTTAGGGCAATTCACAAAATCCCTCTCATATCTATCTGAGACCAGCGCAACCCCAAGGCCAGCCAATAAACCAATCAAGGGCTCCATCTATTGAAGAAAGCTTGAATTCCTTTATTCAGGTCAGTCAACAAACACAAGAAGGTAACAATAAGTGGTTTGAATCTATGGAAGCCTCGTTTAAGCGTCTCGAGACTCAAGTTGGTCAATTGGCTACTCAAGTTGGTGAAATAGCTCGACATGTCTTCAAGAAGGACACATTGCCTAGTCAACCAACACAAGCTCAAGCCATCACCGTTCTTGACTTTGGTGAGATTTATGACAATGAAATTGAGACTCCTTATTCCACTATCTCGCCTAACCCTGCAGGTATCGCAAAAATAGAAAAGAAATGTGATGCAAGTGAAGAAAAACAAATATGGAGGCAAGTAAGGGATCGCCATTCCACGAAACTGATATTTCCACAAACCTCATATTCCATCCTTGAGTTCGTTCCCAAAACAACAAGATCCCGATAGTTTCATTATTATATTTTCTTTTGGGAATGGTAAGGAAGTCGCTTGTATGCTTGATCTTGGAGCTGGAATTAACCTTATGCCTTACTCTATATTTAAACAATTAGATTTGAGGGAATTGAAGTCCACTGGGTTATGTTTGCAACTTGCTGATATGTCCATTAGGTACCCTACAGGCATTGTTCAAGATGTTTTAATCCAAGTAGGTGATTTCAAAATTCTCACTGATTTTGTTGTCTTGGATACAGAAAATGATAAAGGTAATCTTAAAGATCATATTATATTGTTGGGTTAAACCATTCATAGCCACAACCAATACTTTGTTTGATGTCAAAAATAGAAAACTGAGTATGAATATTTTGGGTAAAACAATAATATTTTCAATTTTTCATATAGCTCGTAATCCTACATGTGTCTTGAATGATAATTTTATTATTGAGCTCTGCCGATTTCATTGTGAAAGATATCTTATGGCAGAACATAATGAAATTCAACATAGTTTTGATTTACAAATTCAAGGTAGTAAAAAAGGTCTTGCTCGATGACCCGCCATGATTTTCTTAGTTGCATTTTTTCATTTGTGTGAGTTTGCATGTGGTGTTTTTGTGCATGTTAGTTTATTTATTTTTTATTCTTTTTTTAGTTTATATGTGATATTTTGTTTTTCCTTCACATGGCTATTGCAGGATTGACGGTTCTCGTGATTTCTTTAACTGTTTTCGATTATAGCACTTTCCAGTGACGTCTCTCTTTCCTTCTATTTTATTTTCTTTACGCACTGTGGTCATTGCTTAATTTAAGTGTGGGGGGGGGGATTGCCATTGTATATGTGTTATGGTTGCATGTAGTTAGTTATCACTAGCCCTATAATTGTTACAAGCCTTATAATTGTGTTGGTGAACTGGCTAGAAATATGTGCCAAAATTTAATTTTTGATTATGAAATTACACCGCGAAGTTGATACGTAGGATTTGGCTAGAATTGTGAATCGGCCTTTTTGGTAGACAAGTTCGGTGAGGGTTAAATGATAGCCTAGGTTGTGGGGCTTGAATTATGAGGTTTCGTTGATGTGAATCAAGTTGAAACCATGTTTTAATTATTGTTTACACAAGATTGCTAGCTTTATAGAAAAATCACAAAAAAAGAGAGAAAGCAAAAAAAAAGCAATTGAGATTATTTTTTTTTATAAAAAAAAAAAGCAATTGAGATTATACTCCTCTGTTTGTCGCTGCTCAATAACTAGGAGCATTATGAGCCCCATGTTTGTCTTTTACGTAAAACGGCGGCACAAACATGAGTATGGGAAATAGTGGCGGAGCCACGTGAAGGTTTTTGGGGTATAAAAGATTTGTACCCCTTTGTTAATTTTTGAAAAAAAAATTTTAGTTTAAAAAATAATATTAATAATATTTTGTACCCCCAATTTTTATATAAAATTGTATTTTTAACAATTAAAATCCAAGAAAATCAAAATATCTTACATATTTTTAACATTTCCCATATTTTCTTCCCCCTACAAACACTTTGTTCCCAAAAAATAATTATAGAATCTAACTACGATTAGCCTAAAATTTATCGTACCCCCATTTTTGAATTTCTGGATCCGCCACTGATGGGAAACCACCCTAGGAGCCTTCGGAGAAAATCTAAAGTTTACACCTAGTGGAAGACATCTCAAAAGTTCTCACTAAAAAAAAAAAAGAAGAAAAGAAAATAAATAAAAAGAAAAGAAAAAGAAAAAAAGAATAATAATTGTGGCTAGTGATTGAGTGGTTTGTTGTGTGTAACGTAATCTTGGGTTGTAACTTATAAAACGGATTTGAAACTTAGCTAGGATGGCCGAACATCTTTGTTAATTTTTTTTTACCTTAGCCGTATGAGTCTATTGTGGAGGTTGAGAATCAATTTATGTTGGATCTGAGGTGGATAGAACATGGTGTTATGGATTAATTGAATTAAATTATACTTGATATTTCTTGTTGAGTCTAAATGCACAATTATTTGCTTAAGGACAAGCAAAAGGCTAAGTGTGGAGGAGTTGTTTTGCATGTTTTTGTGTGTGTGTTTTGTGTGATGATTTATACATATTATTGGCGTGTTTTATTTGAATTTGCATGTTTTAGTGTTGTGTTGTGTTATTTTATTGATTTTCTAGGTTTTTGTGGAAAAAACAAGTTTTGGAGCAAGAAACGTTAAAAAGTCATTTTTAAGCAACGAGACTCGTCGTATTGGATTGGACATAACATTCGCATCCGAAGTCCAATTGACATGATTCATATACCATTGCAAAGCTAAGACAAAGTTCTACAATGTCTATTTCTTCTACTAAATGCATATGAAAACGTTTGGATAGGGTTAAAATCATGTGCAAGTCGAAATAATATGTTGAAATTTTAGAAATAACACGTCTTGGTATTTTGGCTATAACTCTCTCTAGAAAATTGATAATGAGGTGATTCAAGTGTCTATGGAAAGTTAAGAGATAGAGCTACAATTTATAAGAAGACACGAGAGCAAATTTGCAAAAGTCTGAGGAGGCGCGGCGTGCACAAAGGGGGTGTGCATCCGCGACGACGATGCCGATAAGCATTTGCGGCTTCTGTGCGCGCGTTTGACATCAGACGGTCAGCGTCAGTCATCAAAGTGCGCGCGGACACACATAGTTATAAATGTTAAACGGGTTGGCTCTAGCCCTATAGGGCCAGCCCTAACGGGCTTCGGACTAAACGAGCCACTATTAAGCGAGCTAGCATATTGTGAACCTAACTCTAACCTAGCGGGCTTACTTGCCTACATTTGTATTTTAATGCAAATGTTGCTAAGGTGGTGTTAGGATAAATGGGCCACTATCGGGCTACAAGTCAAAAAAATAAAAAAATATATATTTAAATCTAAAATTTTAAACTCGAACATATATAATATTTAAGTTTAACATGTTAAAATTGAAATATTCATTATAAAAAAATCATGCATAGTTTATAATTATATTGCATTAATAGAATTATAAAAATTATATATTCCATGATCTAAATTTTTAAAATAAAACTATAATAATAAAGATATATAGCATTATATAATATATACCCATATAAAATGAAAAAAAAATAATACTTTTAAACAATATATATTCATATGACTATAAGTCATAGTTTTAAGAATTATATATTTAAATCTATTAAAGATGAGAAGATGTGAGCATGAAGAAATATGTTTAGTAATAGGTAATATGTAATAAAAGATTTAGAATATTAGAATTATATTTACTTTTAAAAAAACACAATTGGCGGGCTAGCGGGATAGCCTGGTTAACCACGGGCTAGCCTAGAACTAACGGCCTAGGGCTAAGCGGTCAGGGCCAAAAATGTCCATTCTTTGATTTGAACGCGCCAAAATAATTATTTTAACCCTTTTTTTGGTTTAAATAATCGAAAATGGGGCCAACGGGCCACTACCCGCTTAACATCTCTATGCAAATGACTTTCATCGAGCACGGAAATCGCGATTTTTCTTCCGATTTTTGGCTCTTCCACCTTGTTTAGGACTCTAGGCTTATAAATAGGATTTGGGGAGCCCATAGTTTAGAACACATTACTTCTTAGCACTTTTAGACTCTAGTTTTCTCTCTTTTCTCTTGCTTTTCAACATTGGGATTGCTTGGGTTCTTCCCATTGAAGTTATTTTTGCTGCTTAATCAAAGAGTAATATTTCTCCATCTCTTTTGTCTAATTTCAATACTTGAAAAATTATGCTTTTGGAATGTCTGTTGGGTAATTATTATTGTTACATGATGATGTTTATGATTGTTTTATTTCCTTCAATTGAGATTATAATATTATCCCCAAGCATGAACTAACTTTCTTGTACTAGAATTAAGATGATTTGATTCGAACAAACAAGCATGAGTATTAACTAATTGATCTGTTTTCCTGAATGAATTGTTTTATTTGATAATTGATTGTCTGACCAACTTTTGATTGATTGCTTTATTTGATAATTGAATGTCAGGTCAACTTTTGTTTGTTTTGAGGGAATAATTGAGATCGAAAAAAGATATTATTCCTGGGCTAAATTTATTCAGGGTGTTAGGTATGAATCAGAGATGTATTATCTAACTTGGCTTAATGAAAATAACAAATTATGTAGGGATAGCCCTAATCTGTGAATACGTGAGTTATCAGATCTAGGCCTAGTTTTTACCTATTTGTTATATTTGTAAATTGCTTGATCAATTAGTTGATATTCTGCTTGCAAGTTTGTTGAGATGATTATGAAATCCTAGACGTTCATTCATATTGTTTTCTCCGGGTTTAATTGTGTTCAGTTTTAATTGGTCTTTTTTACTTGTTTTTCTTTAGTTAATTAAAAATCACAATTTTGATTAGAGTGTTTAGGATTTATTTGATGTTTATTGTGATACATAATAATTATTTGCCGGCTAAGTCTTCCTTGAGAGACGACTTGTGGTTAACTTGCTACTCTACAATTGATCTTGTTCTCTTGCGAGGATTGTTAGACGTTTATAGGTGTTTAGCGCTCGAACATGTTTACCGCCCAAAATATTTTCCGGACATGTTGAAAGGATTGGCATAATAGGAAAGTCCTTGTTAGCACAATAAATATGATGTATTCATACAAAAATTGCTCGTAATATTGTGATACTCTGAATTCAATTAATGTGTTTGTTTTTGTATTGTTTATCTTGTTATCTAGAAAAGTTGTGTACACTTATTGTTAATTGGATTACAAGTTTAGTCATTTGAAGATATAAAAGGCTTGATGATAAGGACTCCTCATAATTAAAAGTTATGATGAATTGAGATTGATCCGTGATTAGGGATGGCAATAGGGCGGTTTAACCTCTTTGTCTATATTTTGGGACGGGTTTGGCCAAACCATTCGGTTTAAAAAAGAGGACCCACCCCGCCAAGGAAAAAATGGACCAGTACCCGCACTTGCCATTCGAGACCCGAGACCCGTATTTTGGTTGAACTCGCGAACCGGCCAAAAGAAAATTATGTTTGAAATTGCTGCTTGGGTCAGTTACGTCACTCAGATTTTGTAATGATTTTTTCCTATTTAATATAAAGTTTCAAGGAGTGCTTGACTATTAAGTTGAGTTATTTTAAAAGATAAAAGCCCTATATATATTTGCAAGTTGAAGCCCTATAAATAAAAAAAATAAAAATACACAAAGAAAAAGAGAAAAAGAAAAGGTAAAGAAACAAAAGAAAATTCATATTCAGTAGCATGGACACAACATTTCAACTATGCACTATGTACATATATATATATATATATATATATATACCACGCTGATACACATTCGATATTGGAAGGGAACGGGAGAGATAAATCAGTAAATATATATACTGTTAATATACGGGGCATGTCCCGGCGGGTCTAATCAACCCGTGACCGCCATTTGGATGCGAACCTTTAAGATAGCCGAGTTTGAAAAAGATAAACCCGTTAAAAACCCCCCCGAACCCGACGGGACGGGTATAGGCAGGGCGGGTTCATTGCGGGTCCGGGTTTGAACCCGCCCCATTGCTATCCCTATCTTTGATACACAAAAGGAATCATATTGACAAATTAATATGTGACCACTATGATTCGATCAATTTCAATTCAATAAAAGTTGTTCGTTTAATGTGGACTTAATGAAAGTTCTCTCCAAAAAGCTTCAAGTTGTCACTTGGACTAAGTGGGAGAATTAGAATATTCATTAATATTCTTTAAGGATGGTCCAAGTGTCATAAGGTTCAAAGTTCACATTATACATTATGTAATGATACATGGTTCTATAATGTTCAATGTATACATTATATGAAGGTGCATGGTTTTAATTGAATGGGACTAACTTTGATGAATAAGTTAGTATTAAATGTATTGAAACCAAGGGTCTAGATACCCTCCCCTCTACCTTATAAATGAATGAAGTTTAAAGATTAAGAAGACAAAGGATCATAAGATGGTTAATCTTCTTTATGTTTTCTATAAATAGCCATGAAATACATTTATTTTTTTCTATCCATCAAGAAACAATAAAAGAGATGTTAGAAGGAGATAATCTATTGTTAAAGCGAGTGTCTTATTAATTGAAGATCAAATTGCAAGTTTCATATATCTTCAAGAGATAACAAGATCAAGATATGTATTTTATATTTGTGAAAATCATGAGTTGTTAAGGTTTTGGGCATTAAAGAAATTATTTGATTTTCATGGAAAGTTAATTGAAGATCTGATGCGTGTAAAATATACGTGCATTTTGGGGCTTAAAATGATATATATTTGATGCATTTGCACGCATATTTAGTGTGTTTTTACTTGGTTTCCTTAGAAGGACATGATACTGCGTATTCTTGTAACTTTTTACAGAAAATGGAGCTTAAACGAAGAAATATCAGTTGGAAGGCCCTGATAAAACTAACAAGTGCGAAGAGAAGATAAAAAAGACAAAACAAAACGGACAAGAACACGTCACACGGCCAGACCATGTGGTGCCACACGGCCGTGTGACAATACCCGTGTGAAAATGACACAACCGTGTAAAAAAAGGAAGAAACATGGGACGGAACCAAGCAGCACGGTCGCACCGTGTGGGACCCATACGGGCGTGTGGAGTTGGTCTGCAAAACCCACACGGACGTGTGAGGCTACACGGCCAGGCCGTGTGGGACTCTGCCACGCATTTTTTTGGAGTTCTTTTCCTGTTCCTACACTACAAGTGATCTCTCCAAGCATCTATAAAAGGGACCCAATGCTTGCGCGAAAAATCATCCAAGATCCATCGATACACAATACAACACATAAAATTACGCAGGAACACAAGATCTGAGGTCTTCTGAGAGAGGAGGGCTAGGTCGCAAAAAACACCACAAGGCCTTTCGCATCTACGGGAGCACAAGAGCTTCGAAGGCTTATGAGGGGAATCCATCCAGACAAGAAGGGGCTTTCTTCTATGTCTAGATCTCTTGCATGTGCTTAAACGATGTCATAATATTGATTTTGAATTTGTCCATGAATTTGTTATCAATGTTTGGCTAATATTTCGGACCTTAGGGGCATAATCGAAACTGTGGATTTATGTTAAATCTTGATTAATTATTTTCTTAATTGATTCATGCTTTCTATTTTATGAATTCAAGTGCTTATTCTTAATTGCTTTTTATCTGATCAATAATTAGCATGCCATATTTGTTAGTGCGAGATTCGGGAGATGAGTTCTAACAAAGACGAAAATTGAATGCATACATAAACGGATCTAACGAGTCGGGAGACCTACAACTGTTTGTGGGGAGTCATTCAATTCATAAATCTTTTGGGAGTTAATAATTGTAAGTTGTGTAACGATCGGAAGATCTACAATTGTTATTAATCTCTTGTTTATTTATCACCCGAGAAGGGAATAAACTATCTTAGGAATTGAACTCATAGAATTGCATGAATTGGTTTTGAAACTTTAATTGGATTTAATATTGAAGAAACATGTTGAGATTATGTGTCTAAGGTTGCTCTTGTAGTTGTTGAAAATACTTGTGGGGTTCAAAAATTTATTTCTTTTCTCTGTTATTTTCCATTTTATTATAAAACTTAATATTCGGTCGTTTCAATAAAATTGGAATACGATGTTATTATAGCATAAGCAATGTTTTCGGCAAATCAAGCGCTAGCGCCCTAGGAATACATTTTGAAAATTGCCAAAAAAAATCATCGGGGCAAAAATCTATAAGCTACATTGTACAAGTACTTTGAAAGGCGGGCGCTAGGCGGCAAAAAATCGGAAAAAATCGGGAAAAAATTTTGGCGGTCAGGCGGAATAAATCGGCCAAAAAATCGGGAAAAATCGGCCAAAATACAAAAAATAAAAAAATAAGAAAAACTTGGGCTACTTAGATATAGTAATAAGTAGTTTAATCTTAATTGATGCATTTTTTGCAACCTTGAGCATAAGTTTTTTCAATTTTTTCTTGCCATTTTTTTACATTTTTGCGGTTGTATTCCAAAATATTTTTAACATCAAGTTTTTTTTGAGTGGGATTGAAAGATTCTACTTAGATATAGTAATAAGTAGTTTAATCTTAATTGATGCATTTTTTTGTAATTTTTTTCCTTTTTTTCCTTTTTTTTTTTTTTTTGTTTTTTCTCTTCTTTGTTTTTAACATCATTTTTGTTGAGTGAAACATCAAAATCGTTGGAAATTCCCGGCCCAAATCTTAACTTAATCGGTGGGAGGACAACATCAAAGGGCAAATTCCCGAGGCGATACGGAATATGAGGGCTCAAGAATTTCAACCGACACGGTTCAACGACAATGATGTTAGAAATCAAGTCCGATTAAGACGTAAAACTTAGCGCTTTGTGGGAGGCAACCCAAAGAGGCGTCGCAACAAACCCCGGGGTTAAAAAAACATGACGATGCACACGGGCATGTGGACGCACACGACCAGCCGTGCGATCGCTCCTCTAGTTTCCAATTTGTGAACGAGCTCCCAGCCTTTACTTTAGGAACGATCCATGTAAGTACTTATTATGCATTCCTCTTTACTTTTGATAATTTCCTCATATGTTCGGGATGAAGCATATTTTAAGTTTGGGAGGTTGTCAATAATGCGTAATTTAGTACTTTCTTGTATTTTTCATTGCATTTAGGATCGCATATAGAGCATTTTTTCATTAAAATTTTTGATTTTTTTGATTTTTTTATTTTCGCACGTCTATCGCTTTAGCACGTTTAATTGCTTTTGTGTGTGATTTTAATCAAGATTTTCGAATAATGTCCAAAGCTTCCGTATGAATTTACTATGAGCATTTAATTTTATGAGATAACATACTTTTGGGAATAATGTGATGAATTGTTGAGGAGATGTCTTTTATTTGTTTGGCATTAGTTGGGAAAATTGGGTATTTGAGCATGTTGTGAAAAATAAGCCTGTGAGCTTTTGTGCCTTAAACTGCTTTATCTTATGCAACTTATTGTTTCTTGAGTGTGTCATTCATGATTGATAGAACTCTAGAACTTGCTCTGGTATCTTCATTGAAGCCATGTGTGTGTGCAATTTTTGAAATTGATTTAAGGCCATTTTTGTTTAGTCTACTTAGCCTAAAAAGCCTACCTATGAACTCATGATTCCCTAGTCCAATTTTGAGCCAAAACTTTTTATTGTTAGCCACATTGATCTTTAAAATTGACAACATGATTTTGTCCCTGAAATTTCTTGAGCTTATAGAAAATGAACAAGTTTGAGGGAGATGTGGTGAAAATTATGAAAAAATAGAGAAAGTTGGCAAAAGAAAGAGGGGATGAGCGATATGGGGGAAATGAAGAAGAATGACGCTCAAAAAAGAAAGAAATATCTCTGAAAAAGAAAAAGAGAAAATCGAGCAAAGCAAATAAAGATTTCTGAAAATTGTGAAAAAAAAATGAGAGCTTGAGGCTAGAAAAAAAAAGAAAATAGGTAAAAAGGCCTAAGAAGGAAAAATGAGAAATAAGGATGGAAGTTGAGTTGAAAAAAGAGAATATTTTGAATCAATTTGATGATAAAATTGGGTTGGTGAATTGCAAGTCTATATGCTTAAATTCTATTTGCTCAAGTCAAGTCACTTAATCCAAATTTTTCCTACCCTTACCAAAGAGCCTACATTACAACCAAATGAAAAGTCCTTTTTGATTCTTAGATTGTGCATACAAAAGTGGTCGAGATGTTAGACGATTTGCAAGCCTATGGTAGTTCTACTTTCACTAAATTGATTTTGAGTGCAAACACTTTCCATACACTTTTGAGAGTCGAGTGATACACTATCTACTTATGAGTCGCGATGTCGAGTACCCAAAAGAGTATTGATTATGCCAAGCTTATGAAATATGACTTCTTAATAATAAATTGCATGGTTTACTTGAGTATGGAGTCAAATGAGATTGAATGTTCATAGTGTTCTTGTGTGTTCTTTTTACCCCTTGATATTATTTTTCTTAATTTGCTTGAGGACGAACAATGCTTTAAGTTTGGGGGATTTTGATGCATGTAAAATATACGTGCATTTTGGGGCTTAAAATGATATATATTTGATGCATTTGCACGCATATTTAGTGTGTTTTTACTTGGTTTCCTTAGAAGGGCATGATACTGCATATTCTTGTAACTTTTTTTTTACAGCAAACGAAGCTTAAACGAAGAAATATCAGTTGGAAGGCCCGAATAAGACTAACAAGTGCGAAGAGAGGATAAAAAAGACGAAAAAAACGGACAAGAACACGTCACACGGCCGGGCTGTATGGTGCCACACGGCCGTGTGACAATACCCGTGTGAAAATGACACAACCGTGTGAAAAAGGGAAGAAACAGGGGACGAAACCAAGCCGCATGGCCGGACCATGTGGGACCCACACGGGCGTGTGGAGTTGGTCTACAAAACTGACACGACCGTATGAGGCTACACGACCAGGCCAACGCATTTTTTCGGAGTTCTTTTCCCATTCCAACTCTGCAAGTGATCTCTCCAAACATCTATAAAAAGGACCCAAGACTTACACGAAAAATCATCCAAGATCCATCAATACACAATACAACACATCAAATTACTTAGGAACACAAGATCCGAGGTCTTCTAAGAGAGGAGGGCTAGGTCGCGAAGAACACCACAAGGCCTTTCGCATCTATGGGAGCACAAGAGCTTCGAAGGCTTAGGAGTGGAATCCATCCTGACAAGAAGGAGTTTTCTTTCTATGTCTAGATCTCTTGTCTGTGCTTAAACGATGTCATAATGTTGATTTCGAATTTGTCTATGAGTTTGTTATCAATGTTTGGCTAATCTTTCAGATTTTTGGGGCATAATCGAAACTGTGGATTCATGTTAAATCTTGATTAATTATTTTCTTAATTGATTCATGCTTTCTATTTTATGAATTCAAGTGCTTATTCTTAATTGCTTTTTATCTGATCAATAATTAGCATTTCATATTTGTTAGTGCGAGATTCGGGAGATGAGTTCTAACAAAGACGGAAATCGAATTCAGACATAAACGGATGTAACGAGTCGGGAGACCTACAATTGTTTGAGGGGAGTCATTCAGTTCATAAATCTTTTGGGAGTTAATAATAGTTGTAACATATCGGGAGATCTACAATTGTTATTAATCTACTGTTTATTTGTCACTCGGGAGGGGGAATAAACTATCCTAGGAATTGAACCCATGGAAATGCATGAATTGGTTTTGAAACATTAATTGGATTTAATATTGAAGAAGCATGTTAAGATTATGTGCCTAAGGTTGCTCCTGTAGTTGTTGAAAATACTTGTGGAGTTCGAAAATTTATTTCTTTCTCTGTTATTTTCGATTTTATTATAAAACTTGATATTCGGTCGTTTCAATAAAATTGGAATACAATGTTATTTTAGTCCAAGTGTTTCACAAATCAATCCCTAAGGAATGCGACCTTGCTTGCTATTAGTCATATAAACTACATGACACTTGCAATTGTATAATCCAAAATATTTTTGGTGAAAGATCGAACTAAAATCTTAGGTGTACTTAGAAATTTGATAGGGTACTAACATATTAGTCTTGTTTTTGACATTTTAGTCTTTCTAGTTGATTATATTTTTGTAAGTAAAGATAATGTGTATTGATAGATTTGTGGGTGTTAATAGCTTCACCCTTTTAAATTAAACTTTTCTTCTTATTTTTTAGTAATAGAAAAAAAGTTAATACACGGCGTCGTGTTGTCCATTTTCGAACTCTATAAAATCCCTTGTGATCACTCCACCATTTTCAACTGGACTCCGCTTTCTCTCTCTGTCCAGAAGCACATACATGCACATCAACATATTCCACCCGAATTCCCAATCATGGAAGACAAAGAAACCGAGCTCCTTTCTAAAGTCACCGCAAACCACTTATTCCTGGGCCAATTCGAACCATTTCGCGCCACGCTCCGCAGCCTCCGGGCTCGAAACCCGGACCTTGCCCGAACCATTCTACAAACAATAGTTTCCCAGGGCGGGCGTATGGGTGTACCCGACCCGGTCCTTTGGTCCGATTCTTGCCCTTCTCCAGCCGTCCTCACCTTCCTCTGCACCCTTGAACTGCTCCAGTTCCCGGACGCCACGTTGAATCTATGGTCATTCGGCCCGAATATGTTGAAATTGCGCTCTGAGTTTTTGTTGTATGTACATATTGTCAGTTCTAGAGTTTCGGAAACAGTTACCGATGGTGTAAATATTGAGGGAAATGAGAAATTTGATGAGGCCAGTGTGAAGAATGAAGAACTGAGGGTTTTAGACAGTCTTTCGGAAGTGGGATTGAATCGTTTGAGGCAGGATTTAAATGATTCAGAGGAAATGGAGGATTGGGTTCCGCAGGGCTTAGGTGAAGGGGAATTAAAGACATTGAAGGGGGTTATTTTGGAGAATTCTGATATTTTTGATGTGTTGTGTGTGAATATAGGAGAGCAAGTGGGGCCCATGGAGAATGAAGATTCAGGGGGTCTGGCAATTGCATTGAGAAATGCGGTAAGGCGCCAGGAGGAGAAAGAGGAGGAGTTACTGAGGTTGGTCCAGAAGTGTGTTCAGGTAACGCATCTGGATGCCATGAGGCAGTGCTTGGAAAATGGCGATGAGGATCGTGCGATTTCGCACGTTAGGTTTCTTCATTTGAACTGCGGAGTTGAAGAGGCCGAGTATCGGTATGACTACCCCTGTTTTCTCAGCCAATCTCAAGCGTGATGTTTGTACCTTATTATTATTGGAGTGTAGTGTAGGAAGTCAACTTGAGTTGGAAACGTGATGTGGTTATGTAACCTATTTGTGATTGTGGTTTTTTTATTTACTCCACCTATATGGATTTAATAAACAGACAAGCTAGAAAGAACCCTCAATGCTAAACCATGTTTGTTACTGTTTTGACTAATGATTCCATAGTCCTAGAGCATGTATCTGCCTCCATGTTGATAACTTTCCTGAAATATTTTGTGATGTCTTCGTAATTGGATTGTATATTGTTAAATCACCTTTCCTCTATTCAGTCATACCCAAGTCTATAGACACTCAGCGTGTTTCCTTTCACAGGAGTGGCCAAAGACATTGTATTCTTGTTTCATTCTGGGGCTTGCGTAGCCTTTTTGTTTGTGTGTGTTAAATAGAAAAATACAAAGACTAAAGTAGAATAAATCATATAATCTTGCCCCAATTAGTGAGTGTTTTGTTTTGGGTAAGGAAATAGTGAGTGTTCTTTAGATGCAGTAAATCCACTAATGCTCCTGAGCCGTTTGTATATCATGCGTGGCTCTAGTTCCTTTCTGATTTATCTCATCATGTCACTGGCAGCTGTATTTCTCTTATGCGAAACAATTGGGCTGTTGTGTGGGAAAAAAAAATAAAATACAACATCCCATTACTTTTTGTTTTTCAGTGTTGAACGAACCTGCATGTGTATGTGTTTCTTATTGCTTCCCTCTCATTCTTCTACTTCTTCATTGTTGCCTTTTTCACCATTAGTAACTGACTTTTAGTCTTTCTATACTTTAATAGCATGGTTTTGCAAGATCTCCTAAAGAGGGCGTTGTCAGGAATATATGATTATGGAGACGCCTCAAGTGCCATGCGAAATAAAGTGTTCTTGATATACACAGAAGCAGTTTCATCTTATTGCACTCGTCTTCTTCAGATGCTTCAGGTTCTGTTGATACCTCAACTTTCTAGCTGGTGCATTACTGTTTGGAGTGTATGATCTGTTACTTCTGTTCCATTCTATTGGATATGTTTGAAATTAGCTAATAGCCATAAAATTTACTTCATGCATTATGCTTTGTAATTATTCTATGATCTGGTACTTTTATCCTTATGATGCGAAACATTCTTGAAGCCAGAGAATAAATTTTTAAATACGTCTCTCTGTTAACTTGAGACTTTTAAGAAGCTATATGTTTCATGTTTTACATTCTTGTTTCTTACAAAAAGAATCAAATTTTTCCTATGATGAAAAGTTGAAAACAAATTCAGTAATGGAGTGACATAATGAATGATTTCTAGAAACTTACAGGAGGAACTGACACTCAGAAAGAAACTGGTAACCACTCCTATCTGTTACCCTTTCGAAATTCAATAACCTCAAGAAAAATAGTGCTACTGATTGACAATCTGGGTATCTTAGTTTATTCGGATATGGAGGTCTCATACCCCATTTACATCATATAAATTGTTTGGTGGTAAATTGCTGTAGCTCTACACATGCTTTAAAATTGCAAGTATAAAGAACTAAGTGTAGATAAAGAGGAGTGCACAAGCATAGCATTTATTAATAGACACTTCAGGTTTCTTTTGAGTGGGTGAGTACAGTTTGTGAATAAGCAGTATGTGCATAATTTCAGTATTTAACTATAGAGTAAAATCTGTATGTCGGTGGTTGTGAGTTTCTTATTTGTAATTCAAGAATCTGGTGTTGTATGAACTATTCCAGATGTCTTATTTTTATCACGCAATGCAAAGGAATTCTTATATATGATTGGTCTCACAGCTCATCCAAGATGACTTACTCTCTGAAGAGATTGAGGTCTACAGTGCTTCTGAAGGCAACCTGACTCCTCTCCCCTTAGACGCCTTCAAAAGTCTATTGCACAATTGACACTTGAGACCATCTCGACTGACACACCTCTGTCATTGAAACTTGCTACGACATTTGGCATGAGAGACATGTATCATTATGCTCGTGTTCGAGGCTTGCATGCACTCGAATGCGTCATGGATACTGCATTGTCTCTTGTGCAGAAAGAGCAGATTCAAGAAGCCTGCCAGGTCTGTTCTGTAATACTTTTGTGGTAAAGAATTATTATCTGTGTCAATTTATAAGTCGTGACTGTTGTTGTACAGAAATATTATCTGTGGTTTCCTGCATTTGAGTTTCTCTTATTGAAATCTTACACTGTCAATTGAATGTTGAGGTTTACTTTAGCATATAACTTCTTAAATTGCAGAAACTGTCACACACTCACACCCATGTTCAGATGCAGTGATTGGTGTAGTTTATGTTTCTGATGTAACCCTTATTTGTCTAGCATGTCCGATGGCCGATACAATCCTATGAACATGTTTTCCAGGCTCTTTTTACATACTTCTTAGAAATGGAACCTTTTGCCGGTGGTCCTGTTTCTCTGCTTCCTCCTGAAGGAAAAGGAAGCTTTGGGCCAGCAATTTCCATTGACATGCTTTGAAGCTTCTTCTAGGAAAAGGCTTATTAAATTTTCTGATGGAAGTCATCAATATTTTTCTGGTCCTGGTGCAAACTTACTACTGATTTATAACTAAATTAATTGCCCTTTTTTAACGTATGCCAATGTCTTGTACCGATGCATGATAGGTTCTGATGCTGTTTCCTTGGCTTCAACCCCTGGTAGCTGCCTTGGGTTGGGATCTTTTGGCTGGCAAAACAACAATGAGAAGGAAATTGATGCAGTCTTTATGGACTTCTAAATCTCAAGCCCTTCGATTGGAAGAGTCTTCTCCATATGATAATAAGTTAGATGAGGTAAATATGTTTTACATCCTTGTTCTGCTACTAGCGCAATCTCTACTCATGCATGATTTGTATTTTTACATGAATATAATATATCTATTAATATGCCAGCAACTATATTCCTTTAATACTTGCGTTGTTGGCAGGCATCCTGTGTTGAACATCTTTGTGATACATTATGCTACCAGCTTGACATTGCTTCTTTTGTTGCCTCTAACAATTCTGGTCAATCTTGGAGTCTGAAGTCCTCCATTTTATTATCTGGACTAAACTTATCAGACCATGGA
Source organism: Rehmannia glutinosa (assembly GCA_016081115.2). NCBI lineage: Eukaryota > Viridiplantae > Streptophyta > Magnoliopsida > Lamiales > Orobanchaceae > Rehmannia > Rehmannia glutinosa. The sequence continues at coordinate 242,312 of JABTTQ020003168.1, forward strand.
AACCAAGATGCTCAATTTGATCCGTTTGTGGAAAATTTTGTATTGGAGAGATTATCAGTTCAGAGTCCTCTTCGGGTAAGGCTCTAAACTGTATATTGTAGACATGTATTCACACTCAACTGGGCTTTCTTGTTCAGATGCCTTGAGCTTGTTGGTCCTGACACTTATTCGGTGAAATCTCGCATATCATTGTTTAGATTTTTCACTGCTTCTTGTTTATAGTGTTATCATTCTTCTTGTTTTTGTAGGTAATATTTGATTTAGTTCCCCACATAAAATTTCAAGATGCGATTGAACTGCTTAGCATGCAGCCTATCACTTCCACTCCAGCAGCTTGGAAGAGGTGTGATTATAAGTTTGCATTACATTTATTTCTGGATTGGGTTTTTATGGGGACATGATATTGTCAATTCCAATTATATCTCAAATAACCTAATGTATTCTGCTGAGGCAAGTGAAACTGCTGACTTGCATAGTTTAGCAATTCTTTTTTTTTTTCCTTGTTTGATGGAGTTTATGGTTGCGTGTCGTGACTTTGCTACACATTGGAATTATTTGGTTCTGAGGAAATATCTTTTTCTCCAGGTTGACAGAGCAGCTGTTTATGTGGCTGTGGAAGTCATGATTTTTTTAGTTGTTTTTTCATTAGCGCTTTCCCCACGAACTCCTACCTTCAGTTATATTGCTGAAACCCACTTTCTTTGCCCTTTCTGTTTAATTACTATTTATACATCATCCCCTATTCAGTTTTTAAGTCCATGCTTTATGGTTATTTGTAAAGTATACAAGGTTCTCGGTCCTCTTCCTCTTCAAGTCTAATGCAGGGAATCTTGTCTATGCTTTTGGTTCTGATGCTTACTAATTAAACTCTGAGATAGTATCTATTAGTTCTATTCTTTTCTTGCCATCTGAAACATTAAGAACTTGGTTTTAAGTTTCAATCATATGATATAATATCTTGTTCTAGAATTTTGACTTCTCCATGTTTTATAATTATTTTAAAATCATCGTACATCTGTAGCAATCTGAATATTATATATAACAAACGATTCTGCCATACTTTGTAGGTAAATCTTTATGTGAGGAATAGGCTGCCAATGCGTTTTGAGTTATACTCTTCTCTAACTTGATGTTTGTGTATTTATATGTCTGCTATATCTTTGCAAAGTAGTATATGCCTTGTTTTGTACTTGAGGGAAGAAAATTGCTGCCTTCATATAAGGACTATATGATTGGCTGATTAGATATTGTTTCTACTAAACTGAAGTAGTGGCTTTAGCTGCACGGTCTATATTCATATCATGCATTGGGAAAAGGTTTCCTTTTTCTGTAGTTGATACATGTTTATTTGAAAGCTTAACTTGTACAAATGAATAGGTTTTCAATTTCCCCACTCATATTTGTTCTGCATTACATGTTGTCAGGATGCAAGATTTTGAACTTATGCACATGAGATATGCTCTTGAATCTGCTGTTCTTGCGCTTGGAGCTATGGAAAAGAGTACTACTGATGGAACAGAGATCATCAAATGGCTTTGTGTTGTTTGAAGAACTAAAGAATCATTTGGATGCAATTACAAATACTTCCCGCAAGGTTTTGTGAGCTTGCACTCTTCAAACTTATCATACATTAAATGTGTTGCAATAGCCATCTTTACTTTTTTCATGAATCATGTAGTGAGTTGCTTAAACAACTCAGTTTACAGACTGCCTAGGCTGCAAATGGTTAGGGTAAGGCTTGTTATTGGAAATGCCTGAGAGAGGGTTGCAAGTAAGCTTGTTTTGCAAGTGAAAAATGCTCCTTTTTGTGGGTAATAAATTAGTTTCTTAAGGATTGAGTGGAATATATATAAAAAAAGCACCTGGAAATAGAATGAACCTTTTACTATTTCTAGCAAATCTATTTCTTTTGATTATTATTATTATTTTTTGATAAGAAACAAATTTTTATTAATGTAAACTAAGAGTAAAAAAGTGGATAAGATATCCACAGAAGATTTATACAACGGCTGGATTAGGACATCGTAGTGTTAACTTCCAATCTCTAGTCAAATGTGAGACAAACAAAGGATTAAACTCTTTATGCCCTACTATCCATGAGGCTACCCTGAACTTAATTCTGTCCCAACACTCTAAAGTTGACTCTTAATATCGTTAAATATTCTATTGTTTCTCTCCAACCATATACACCAACATACAACAGGGACAAACACTCTCCTAAAAGTCTTTCCTTTACTCCCCAAAAACCCTCCCAAAACAGTCATAAAAACATCCGAGCCTGACTGAGGGGTCACCCAGACAAGACCAAGCTCTATTAAAACTTTGGACCATAGCTGCCTCACAAATGAACAATGTAAGAAAATATGCTCTTGAGTCTCCGAATCTTGCCTGCACAAAACACACCATTCCAGATAAAGAAGAATGTACGGGTTTCTCTTTTGCACTACATTGCAAGTGGGTATCTTACCCATTATCATCAACCACAAAATATTTGAACTTTTTGGGTACCGACACTTTCCATATCATTTCTTTCAAAGGAAAATGAGGAAGGATAGGGGCAAAAATGATTGTAAAAAGACTTACACGAGAATATACCCGAGGAATCCCATATCCACCTCCTTCTATCTTCTGTTCCCTCCATCAAACTCGCACCCTCTAACATCCCCAACAAAGTGGTCAAATCAATGATTTGAGAATCGGTTAGGTTACGGCGAAAGTGAAAATTCCATGATAACACATTCACACCATTAGAGGAAGAAGGTTGAACCTCTAAATACGAGAACTGAACAAATGAGACCATAGGCTTTTGATGAAGTAAGGATATTTGATATAGAGATGGGAACCTTTTTTGAGAAGGAATTCCCCTTGTCATTGATCCTACCAAAACCCTACTTTGTTTCCCCTTTGATTGAGATCTTCGTTGATTTAAGGAAAGCTGGATATACACTAGAAATAAATTTCCATGGACTTCTAAAGGTTGTCCTACATGTTAAACCCGCATCCGTGTTATTATTCTGCAAGTTATACTTGCTAACAATTATCCTACCCCACAAAGAATCCCTCTCATTACTAAATCTCCACCATCATTGTCCTAACAATGCCCTATTTCTTAAGCAAATGTTGCCTATACCTAACCTTCCAATTTCCTTGGGTCTTGCAACCATTTCCCAAGCAACTAGATGAGAATGAGAGTCTCCATCAGCACCGTCCCAAAAAAAGTCCTCACAGTTTTCTCTATAATGTTCGCAACTCCCTTTGGTATCCTGAAAAGCGACATATAATATGTGGGAATAGCATCCAACACTGCTGATATTAATGTTAATCTCCCTCCTCTAGAAAGATATGCCTTTTTCATCCTGCTAGTCTTCTTGAGACCTTTGCTAGAAGTGGTTAAGAAACACTTAATGGGTTGCCCCAAAAGGTGTTCCTAAATATTTAGAGGCCACTCACCTGTCTCGCATCCTATCTCATTCGCTAATTCCCTAATATTATCCTCCTCCAAATTAATGCCCAAAAGCATACTCTTTTCCATATATTGTTGATATTTTACATTTACTAGAATAGTAATTTAGAGTTTAGGAGTCAGATTAGTAGTTGAAGGGACTTTTTCCTATTATATATTTATTATCTTTAGTTTATTACTAAGAAATAGAAATATGATATCTGCTTTTCTACATGGCATCAGAGCCACGTTCTTGTGGCCTAAGTCAGATCATTAAATTCCAGTCAGTTTGACAGAATGCTCAACATCCTTCAAAACACCTTTTTCCAAAACCCTAATCTTCAAATTAATCTCTTCTACTGATAGTTTTTTCTGAAATTGAAGTCAGTGGGTATCATAATTCTCTCCGCGAGCAAAGCCCACTGCCACCCGCTGCCAAAGTCGCCGCCACGCGCCGGCGCGTGGACAAATTTTCCAGCTGTTTTTTTTTCCGGCATTTTTCTGCCAGCCATCTTTTCTTACCTTCTATGACTGAATTGGTAAGGGCAAATTTGTTTTCTGGCAACCATGTCAACCAACAGTGATGATTCAAGCATTGTTAATGCTTCTCCAAGCACTCTTTTTATTCCAAATTTGTCGGGAAATCCAATTATTACTTCTGAAAAATTATGTGGATCTCAAAATTACCAATCGTGGTCAGATTCTGTTCAGTTGTGGTTTATGGGCCAAGGAGCAGTTGACCATCTGGAAAAGGATTCTATTGCCAGTGACATACCAACAACAGAAAAGTTAACATAGAAAAGTTAACATGGACGAGAGTTGATGCCAAACTATGCAGTTTATTATGGCAGTCAGTATCCCCAGAATTAATTCCCTTTCCAGGCCATTTAAGAGCCTTTTTCAGACCCTGGTAGATATCGACGACTTGTAGGAAAATTGCTTTACCTGACAATCACTCGTCCTGATATCTCATTTGCAGTAAGTGTTGTAAGTCAGTTCTTAACATCCCCATGTGAGAGTCACTCGAATGCAGTCATCAGAATACCTTAATTTTAAGGTATATTAAATGGTCACCAGGCACATGTTTGTTATACAAGGATCATGGAAATATGGAGATTGTGTAACATGCAGATTGGGCTGGATGTCCTTGGGATAGGAGGTCAACATCAGGATACTGTAGGATACTGTATTCTCTTGGGTGGTAACTAAGATCTCTTAGAAGAGTAAGAAACAGGATGTGGTTGCACGATCAAGTGTAGAGGCAGAATATCGATCAATGGCACTTGGAACGTGTGAATTAATATGGATGAAACATCTCCTTAATGAATTAAGTACTACATGAATATTTTGTATAATATTTATTTATTAAAACTAAAACATTAATGGAAAATAAACAAAACAAAAGGCAAAAAAAAAAACAGGTTACCGGCGGTGGCAGGGTCGCCGGCGGCAGGTGGAGTTCCGGCAGGTGGCGGTGGGGGTGAGCAGCGGCAGGGGCAGTAGGCAGTGGCAGTGGGTGGAGCCTGGAGGCAGTGGGCTGCTATTCTTCTATTTGTTTTCTATAATAGTGTATAATAAAACCCTAAAACTTAAGTATTCCCAGGCTTTTGAAAAGTCAAAAAAGCAAAAAGTGTTAAATAAAAGTGGAAAGTGTGTTTAATTTGTTATTCAAGTAACAACTTTAAGTGTTTAAACAAAAAAACAAAAAGAAACAGCTGCATGTAGTAGAGGCGCGCCTCCCGCGCCTCTAGAGGCGCGCAGAGGCGCACAAAGGCGCGTGCCTCTGTAACATGCGTCGCCTCGGCATTCTAGAGGCGTTTTTTTCAGCGCCTCGCGCCTCTAGCGCCTCGGGCGCACCGGAGGCGCGCCTCTAACAACACTGGAATTAAAGTTTTGCGAGCTGGGATCCATGAAGCTTATTTGTGACAATCAGGCAGCACTACATATCGCATCTAACCCAGTGTTTCATGAAAGAACAAAACACATTGAAGTCGACTGTCACTTTATTCGAGAAAAGGTCGCCTCGGGGGAAGTTTCTACCTCGTTCGTTGGTTCAAATGATCAATTGGCAGACATTTTTACTAAATCCTTCTCAAGGACCAAAGATTGAATACATATGTAACAAGCTTGGATCGTATGATATATACGCTCCAGCTTGAGGTGAGGGGGAGTGTTGAGTAACCTAGGAGTTTATTGTTGATATCTAGGAGTCAAATACTAATATTTATGTATTTACATTTACTAGAATAGTAATTTAGAGTTTAGGAGTCAGATTAGTAGTTGAAGGGACTTTTTCCCTATTATATATTTATCAGTGTATCTTTGGTTTATTACTAAGAAATAGAAATATGATATCTGCTTTTCTACACTTACATATTGAAAAATAATTCACCTACTTGAATCAACCTCCTCAAATGTTTCATTATTGACAAAGAATAGTGTGTCGTCTGCAAATTAGAGGTGAGGGATTTCCACACTATCTCTGCCTACCTCAAAGCCTAATGGAAAGAGACTTAGCTTTATCTATCAACATCCCCAAAACATCGACCACTAAAGTAAAAAGAAATGGGGATAATGGATCCCTTTGTCTTAAACCCCTCACTCCTTTAATTTTTCCTCTAGGCCTTCCGTTAATCATAATGGAAAATGAAACCGACAATAAGTATCCTCTAATCCATCTCCTCCATCGATCCCCGAACCTCTTTCTAGCAAGCACAAAATCAGGAAATCCTAGTTGACATAATCGTAAGCTTCTCAAAATCAATCTAAAACCCAACCTTCTCTCCCGTGATTCTTATAGTCTTCCACCGCCTCATTGGCAACGATACTACAATCCAAAAACTGTCTATCCTTAACAAAAGCTTTTTGGGTCTCGCAACTGTCAAAGGGAGAACCATCTTCAACCTTGTCAAAACGTTTGCAATTATTTTGTACAGAATAGTAACTAACCAAACTAACCAAACGGATCGGCATAATTTCCTTAATCTTAAACGAATCCTGCTTCTTAGGAATTAAGCAAATATAAGTCTCATTTGTGGTACCATTAATCACTCATTTCTCGTAAAATTCCTTAAAGACCTTTACCAAATCTTATTTAATTGTGTCCCAACATTCTTGATAAACCATCATTGTGAAACCATCTGGCCGGGGTAAGAATTGGCCGGGGCTTTATTCTTATCACAATCAAAAACTGCCTTCCTATTTTCTTCCTCGGTGACAAGTTTCTCTAGTTATTCCATGTAGGACCTATGAATGGGACTCCACTCCACCCCTTCCACCCCCCACCCACAATTGTTTGAAATGCCATACAATTTCTTAAAAAAATCTACCACTTCTTCTTCAATCTCACTCACATCGGTAATCACCCTCCCTTCATCTTTTTCAAGTTTGTTGATTATATTCTTGCTCCTCCTTTGCTTTAGCATCATATGGAAAACCCTCATGTTACAATCCCCTCTCTAACCCAGTTTGCCTTTGTCTTTTCTCCCATCATCAAATCTTTTTTTAAATCTTGCCTCCTTCAAATTCGCCTTACATTTTCTTCTTTCGTTAACCATTCCTCGGACCACGAATCGTTGCTTTCTTGTATGTCTAACTCCCGAATTCTCCTTTCCATTTCAGTAGCACTGAACATCTAAGTTTCCAAAAACTTCTTTATTCCACATTTTTATATTCTTTTTTATCTCCCTCAATTAACACATAAACCTGTAACCTTCCCATCCTTGACAAGACCTATGGTTCCACCATTGTGCAAAACTGCCAAAACATCTCCTGAACTCTTTGTGCTGGAACCGTACATTCTCAAATCTAAATGGAGTCGGACCCCATTTTATCATACTTGTGTCGAGCACTAATGGAAAATGATCCATTGTAATTCTTGGCAAAAACGAATTGTTTACAAGCTGAAAAGTGCTCTAACCACCCTCCTGAAGCTTGCAAGAAGTTGCTCCTTGTCCATGCCTCCTCTTTTGCACCCCATTGGCCCAGGGCATCACAGGTTTTGTAACACTAAGCTCCTGTTTTATTTTTCCTAATACCCAACGATTTGCCTATGCTTTCATCCTATTCCAATAATTTGTTGAGATGGCAACGATTTTCTGTTACATAACTTTTATTGTTAAGTATCATTATTGGCTATAAAGGTGGAATCTTCATGCTGATAACTGCATGTTAATATGTAAGTGAACATCTTTACCCAGAAGATCCAGAAGTGGTCTTACCTTTCCATGCTCATATCATTTCATCTGTGGACCTAAGTGTCTTGCTTTCATTTTAAATCTGCCATTACGGCTCCAGCGTTTTATTTTAACTCCTAGCAGACAAGAGATTCTTTTTCTCCCTCTCTCTCTCTATATGTATAATATTAATGCTTTCCTATCTAACGTGTTCTTCCCTGCCTTCTCCTTTGTTGCTTATGCTAGGGTGGTTCAATTATGCAATGCAGGTATATATGGTGAACATTATTATCTCACTCCTATACATGGACAATCTACAAATTGATATTGCGCCTTATGATCCAATGAGAAGACATTCCTTGTCATTTAATGCTCATGGTGGGGAGCAAGCTGATGTCACAACCCATGAAGGGGGAAATGAGATTGTTGTCTCCTTTACAGGACAAGTATTAGATATTTTACGGCAGCAACTACCATTATCAATATCTGATCTGGACAATTCCTTGTATGGTCTTATATCTGCTGGAAGTAAACAAGCTGTAGAATGGAGAATCATGAAGGCAAAACGTTTTCTTGAAGATTGGGAATGGCGCCTGTCAATTTTGCAACGCCTCCTGCCATTATCTGAACGTCAATGGAGGTGGAAGGAGGCTCTAACTGTGCTGCGTGCTGCCCCATCTAAACTTCTTAATCTGTGAGTTCTATTGGTTTAGATATATGGTTTCCTTTGTGTGAATTATTACTTTCCTTTAAGCTGTTTTACTGATCAAAAAAATCTGTGCCTTTGTTGGTTATGGACGTTGGAGAACAACTACAAGAGTGTGTGTGTGTGTGTGTGTTTACACATATACGCATGTGTGTTTTTGTATGGGCATATGTTTGTATACTAGTGGGAAACAGTATGTGAATTCCCAACGTCATTGGTGCTGATGTTTGCTTGTATTTCAGTTGCATGCAAAAGGCAAAATATGACATTGAGAGGAAGCTATTTCTCGTTTTTCCTTACCTCCAGAAGACAAAGCGACACTGGAATTGACCGAATGGGTGGACGGTGCCTTCAAAAAAGCTTCTGTATGATCATAACCTGTGTCTATAAATTTATATAATGTTTACATTTTAAATTTTATAAGGGATAATTACAAAAATAAAATAAAATCCCTGAGGCTTTGGGTGATTAAGAAAAACTCAGAGAAGTTTCAAAATTACAGAAACCCCTTGAGAGTTGATTCCGTCTTACATTTATACCCCAACCGTTAGTTGAACTGACGGAATTTGCTGACGTCGTCAAATATTCTACAAATACATCCCCCAACTTTTCTAAATATTACAAATAGCCCAAACTGTTCCTCTTACATTTTACAGTGACATCCTCACTTTTCTTAAGGGCAAAATGCAATATTTAAAAAAGTTGAGGGATGTAATTGTAAAATATTCGATGAGGTTGCTAAATTCCTTCAGATCAACTAATGATTGGCAAAATGTAAGACGGAAAACCTCAAGTGGATTTCTATAATTTTGAAACATCTCTACGTATTTTTGTAGTTGCCCCAAACCTGAGGTATTTTATTTTATTTTATTTTATTTTTGAATTTTCCTTTTTAAAATCTTAAGATTTTCAGGTACTCAAGTTGTTGTTTTTGTGATTTCTTGATGTGGTCTTTGCATAATACGATGTTTGATTTTGGCTTTTAATGAATGAGTTGTCACATACCATCTATTGGATTCTTGCTTGCTTTCTCACTGCGTCCTCCATGTTTGTTAATGTGAAGGGGAACTCTCTTGTGCTTTTTGCTAAGAATGCCCCCACATAGGAACTATTTAGACAATCTAACCTATAGGCAGTTGTCCTGCACCACATGCACACAAAAAAAAGGTTGAAAAAGAATTTTATTTTGAAAAGACAGATGTGAACTTAGAAGTCATCGATTGTTGCATTACATGCGATGAACTATCTTGCTGGATTTATATCTGAAGTCATATCTCATCATTAACTTTGTTAGAATGAAGTTGTAATAGAGGTTCCAAAACATTCTGTATCTGACATACGGTCTGAATGATTATTAGGTGGAGGATGTGGTGTCTCGTGCTGCCGATGGTACTTCTGTTCAAGAATTGGATTTCTTGTCATTGCGCTCTCAGTTGGGTCCTTTGTCAGCTGTAGGTGTTCTCCACTGTCCTTAGCCCTCTAAAGTTATTGCAGTAGTGAAGTTGCTCAATGTCTTATAGACATTGTTGAGATTGACATCTCTGTTTCCCTTGCAGATTCTTCTATGCATGGATGTGGCTGCAGCATGTTCGAAGTTACCTAATGTGTCTTTGAAACTTCTGAATCAAGTACCATAATACGCCCTTACTCATGTAGTGCTTGTAATTAGGGATTTTTGTAGTTAGAAGTTATTTAGTATATTGTTGGAGTCATCTAATAAATTCATACTAGCAGTTTTGCTTTTCTTTTATTGTTCTTTTCTTGTGGGTGGCGGGTTGGGGGTAGGGTTTTATTGATTATTTATTTAGTACAGATCCTATATTTCAGCTTCAGCAATAATAGTGGAGATATTTTGCTTGAATCATTTATAACTTAACATGAAGTAGATGCTTCAAAGTTGGCTTCAATTTTGACTATGTGATCAATTTTGACAATTAGGCTCAAGTTATGCTTTCTGAGATCTATCCGGGTAGTGCTCCAAAGATCGGATCAACTTATTGGGATCAAATCCGCGAAGTGGCAATCATTGCTGTTGTCAAGCGTGTCCTTAAGCGTCTATGTGAGTTATTGGAACAGGTAAATTTTGAGCTTACAAGTTTGACTCCGGAGAGTTCTTTTAAATTATATCCATTAGTTTTCTGATCTCTTATTACTTTAAATCGCAACACGTGTTTTGGGTGTTATAGTGTACTGATTTTCCCATTGCATTGAGACTCTAGTGTTGCATACTTCTCATTCCACAAGGTTAGACAGGTGGACATATGTTCCCTTACCAAGTAACTGAAAATTGTTTCGATGTATACATGCACAAATTTATGTTTGACATTCGTCTACCACATTGTTTTTGACAATATTGCAAATTTAGCAAACTTGTTGTTTTGTGTCTGTGTGTGTCTGTGTTTGTGCGCGCGCTGATCCCGCGACCACCTTATGGAGATTATCATCTAGTGATTATAAATTGCATCAACCATGAGTTCAAAGTTAGAATGAAATGTCAACCTAGGGCCCAAAGAGCATATTTGGATTTACATGCAATGAAGAAATTCACAATTTTTGTTATTACAAGACAAGTAAATTGGGACCTCAGTTTCTTTGGGAAAAGTGTAGGCGTGGTGGTGGTGGTGGTAAGGAATCTTGATTATGGAGTTTAGTCGCAGGATCTGGAGAATACTACTATTAGGTTGCATTTGGATGAGAGGATTTGGATTTGCGGAGAGGATTTGGGGGAAGAATTTCAAATGACTCCAACTAGGATAAATTTGAAATCCTCCAAAATGACTCCAAAAATACCTTCCAAGGTTTGAATCCGTTATAGAATGGCTTCATCCAAACAAACTCAATGAATTTGTTATTATGGATTTGAAATCCTTAACTTCAAATCCATCAATCCAAATGAAGCCTTAGAATTTTCATGGGTGCTGCTGAATAAGAACATACTTCAGTAAGATATCAGCTTGTTTTAAAGGTGCTCATTTGGTAGCAATGATGTGCCAAAGTAATTTTTATTTCCTAATAATCGACTGAAGATTCATGATAGATGATTTCACCTTTTAATCCCTCCCCCCCTCCAGTTTGCCTACAATTGTCTGATGAATTTATGAAAGACAACCTATACGGCAGTCAACATTTTATGTTTTGTGTTTCTTGGTTAGTTTGCTACAACATAATCTGATCCTGTTTTCACTTTTCTTGGTTTTATGTCTCGTGTTTGAAAAGGATCCCAAGTGTGCTTAGGCCAGTACTAGGATCCTCTACATAATCTTTTCCCTGCAGTTTTGTGAGTACATGGAGGCTGGCCTGCTTAATTTGGCTGTCCAAAATCATTTGCATATTTTATGATGAATCTTTCCTTATTTCTCTTCAATACTGATTCATCTCCTCAGGACAAACCGCCAGCTCTTCAGGCTTTTTTATCAGGTGAAGTGATCCTTTCATTGTCAAAAGATTTTCACAGACAAGGAAATAGAGATCGTGCTCTTGTTATGCTCCATCAAATGATTGAAGATGCTCATAAGGGCAAGCGACAGTTCCTTAGTGGTAAGCTTTTTGCCTCCGATACAAATTTCTCTAGAATTACTGTTGTTCCGCTGGCTTGCTATTTAAAGTAACTGTGGTGATATACAGATCTGTTGACGAGCTTCTGATCCTTATAATCTGTTGAAATTTCAGGTAAGCTTCATAATTTGGCAAGAGCTATTGCTGATGAAGAAACGGAAAGGGATCATGCTAGTGGGGCTAGTGGGGAGGGCTCACTTTCTGATGGGAAAGGCCTTCCAAGCCTTGACAGGAATGGGGTTCTTGGGCTTGGTTTAAGAACATTAAAGCAATCGCTTGTGACTTCAGAGGCTGGTGACAGTAATGTAAATTCTGCAAGTTATGATGCCAAAGATTCAGAAAAAGACTTTTTGGCCCTTTTGGTTCCAAGAGCACAACATTCCTTTCTCAATTCATTCTCCATATTGCTGCAATTGGTGACATTGTGGACGGAACAGATACAACTCATGATTTCAACTATTTTTCGCTAGTTTATGAGTGGCCCAAAGACGTAAAATTCTTTGTTCCCTTTTTCTTTTATTATTGCCTTTTCTTTTCCGTGGTAGGTATATTTTCTTTAGTTTGGGAAGTATTGATGCTGACATTGTTTTTAGTTTGCATTGATTGATGTATTAAAGCTTAAATATTTGAAGAAGTGCTATTTAATAGTACTTTTGATTTTTATCCAGAAAGAAGGGAATATGATATTAGGAGAAAGGACTTCTTCATACAATGAATGAGCTGAATCTATATTAGTTGAGATACTTGTAATTGAGTTTAGATTTAGACTGCTGGTGGTGTGAAACTGGATAGTCAATGACCATCTTAGCTTGCCAATACTATTATATGATGGTTTTTTGGTCTGGATGAGGATAGGGTTCAAATTGTATCCCATTGACATCAGTATCCCGAATCATGATCCCGGGCAAGATTCAAGAAATGTTAAGTATGCTTTTGGTTTAACCATTAAGTGTTAGGTCACTGCCCAATGGAGTATGTTTAGTGCATGTTTATAGGTCAGGAGCCATTAGCCTTCAGGCAATGCCCACATGTCTGATGTAGAACCAATAAGCAATGATGATGAACCTTGGGATATTGAGTTCATTGTGTTATCTGAACAAGAAGTGGTTCGAAATAGAGTTGCAAATATTCCACTTTGTCATGTTGAAGTGAACACAGATGATATTCGCAAGAAGACAGTAGAACCTTTATTATTTTTGTTGAGGGGGACAGTAGAACCTTTCTTATCTCTGAGATACTGTGAAAATATCCGTCCTTGATTCATTTACTATGTCACTTGGAGGACGCTATGTCTTTATTCAAAATCGTGTTATAAAATTGTCTTCCACATTATCTCCAGCACAAAGTTATCATCGTCAGTGCTTCACACCATTTTCTCTTACTTCCTATGGCTGTTCATTACAGAGCTTTCGACAAACTACTCGTGAACGAGCTCGGTTAGCGTGTTCGTTTATTGCTTAACAAACATAAACGAACAAGAAAATTTGTTCTTTTATGTTCATGAACTGTTCCCGGACATTTTCATTTAGTGTTCGTTTGATGTTTGTTTATTATCGATTTTTTAATTATTAATTATATATTTAATTCTTAATATTCACTACTTATTATGAAAAATAAGCTTATTTTACTTTAATATGACAATATATTTACATTTACAATTATCATATTTATGTTGAGTTGAGTGTTCTTGAACAAATGTATTCAACCTTTATCATAAACATGTTCATATAGTTTGTTCATGAACTATTAAGGAGCATGTTCGTGAACCGTCACGTGTACTTGCTCGATAATTGAACAAACAAACACGAACAATCATTTGAAAAATAAGCGATAACGAGCGACCACGAACAACTTTCATTCGTTCGAGCTCGGTTCGTTTACAGCCCTAGTTTCCTGTATGTCTGTAGTTTCTGTTTACTCTGTTTACTCTGTTGATTAAGTGCAAAAATAAAATGGTGCAACTTTACTTATATTTCTTTGTATGTTTTTATATCCTTTGTGTTCTATTCTTTTAAATCCCCTTTCCTGGAAATCGGATAGTGATCCATGGTTAAGACTCTCAAGTTTCAAGCCCAGAACTAGAGGTCTGGGGTTCGAATCCCATCTTCCCTCCCCTCACAAGATATGCACACACACGAAAAAATCCCCTTTCCTGTCTGTACTCTTTGCATACCATGCTTAAAATATAAATTATACAAGCTTCAGGCTCAATTTGAAGTTTATATTTTATTGTGTTTGATGACAGAATAACTAAGAACATAGTCTTTTAGAAAACAAGCAAGAGTTAATAAAATGTTTAAACATGAGCATGTCAGCCCAAGTGCAGATTAAATTCGGGAGGTTTGGTGTTTATCTATTGATACATAACAATGAACTTCGATTGTGATATTTTCGCCTTCACTTGTCTATGTTCTCCAGTGACTCGAAAACCCATCTTGTTCCCATAGCCGTGGTTACCTTTTTTTTTTTAAAAGATTATTATGCAAATCCTTTGATCCTATTTCTTATTCATTTACACTCAACACCAATTTCTGTGATCCAACGTGGCTCATAATATTTTGTCAACTTTTACAGCTTTTAACTCGTTTGGTATTTGAGCGAGGCAGCACTGATGCTGCTGGAAAGGTAGCAGAAATAATGAATTCAGACTTCGTCCATGAAGTAATTTCTGCATGTGTACCTCCTGTTTACCCTCCAAGATCTGGTCATGGTTGGGCTTGCATTCCAGTGATTCCTACTCTCCCCAAGAGTTATACTGAAAGCAAGGTTCTTTCACCTTCTTCCAGAGAAGCTAAACCCAAGTTTTATACTCGTTCTTCTGCCACTCCTGGTGTCCCTTTATACCCTCTCAAGTTGGATGTAGTAAAGCATCTTGTCAAGTTATCTGCTGTCAGGGCTGTCCTTGCATGTGTGTTTGGAAGTACTATGTTGTACCGTGGCAGTGATCCGGCCATCTCTGGTTCTTTAAATGATGGCTTGTTGCCGACACCTGATGTTGATAGGTTTTTCTATGAATTTGCTCTTGATCAATCAGAGAGGTCTGTTTCAGCCAAAAGTGGTAACATTGTGTATAATCTATCTTACAGTACCTTATGTGGTTCTTTCCATCTTGGCAAGCAGGTTTCCAACCTTGAATCGCTGGATACAACTGCAAACTAACCTTCATCGAGTTTCTGAATTTGCTGTCATGATTGAACATAGAACAGCTGATGTTAAAGACCATTCAGAACCAAAAACTGCTATGAAGCGATTTCGTGAAAATGATAGTGATACTGAATCAGAAACTGATGAGATGGCTGTTGGAAATAACATTTCATCGCCGCGGCCTGAAATTAAGGATCAAAATAATCTGGCTTTGATGCTTGGATTGAATCTCCAAAGACTGAAACTGCTGGACATGATGATACAGTTTTCCTGTCTTTTGATTGGGAAAATGAAGGACCCTATGAGAAAGCTGTAGAGAGGTATTATGTCATAACTATGTATTTCTTGAAGCCTAGGAAGAGTATCATTTTTGATAGAATCTAGACTAATATTGTTTTCACCTTTGGTAAAGTATTGTGATGTTTCCTCTTTCACTGAGTTGAAAGACAACATATTATAAACAGTATAACCAGGGAATCGTTGACTTTTGTACGATTGCATATCTCCTTACTAGAGTTTATAATATCAATAAATTCTGCATTCTGTTCTTAGCAATTTCTTGTGTTGTGCACATGGTCTCTATTGTTAGGTGCATTTGGATTGTGAGAAGTTCTAGGGCTTCTGGGTATTGCATATGCATTGAAACAAATTAGACTTTCAATCTGTATGGTGGGCTAATGCTGTTGCTCTTACTCTAATAGATATTCCTCAAGCTTGATGAAAACTTGTTGACTATCTCAAATTCCAATAACTCCTCATCCTTTATGTTGTACCTTTTTCCAACAGTCAATAGTTTTTGATAGAAGTTGACTTTAGGCTCTTGAAGTTGCTCACAGCTGGCTAGAAGACCTATGATCTAAACATCTGCACCTATTGTTTGATGAATTTCATATAAATTGAACTAACCTGAAAGTGTAAAATAATAATTAGAAAAGAAAAGAAAATTCTACACTTGATTTTGATAATTTTACTGTCACAGATTGATTGATGAAGGAAAATTGCTGGATGCTCTTGCCCTGTCGGACCGCTTCTTGCGCAATGGGGCCTCAGATCGGTTGCTTCAGATGCTCATTATAAGTGGAGAGGATGATACATTTTCAGGACAGCCTCAAGGTAGTTCAGGCCTTCGTATCTGGAGCAATAGTTGGCAGTATTGTCTACGCCTGAAGGATAAACAACTGGCAGCTAGGCTTGCTCTGAAGTATGAAACTGGTTCAGCTTTTCTATGAGAACTGATGATTACTTTTTAGTTACAAAATTGCATATAATCATGAATTCTTTTGCCTTTTCTGATATTTAAATGTGCAACTTCTTGACTATAGTCAGTTTTTCAATCCTTGTATTTTCTTTTCCTTTATTCCTGGCAAATGCTCCTTTTTGTTTATCTATTGTCTCAATACCTGAAGTCGTCACTTCTGTACTCTTTCCTTTTTGCTACACCTTGTTTAGCAGATACTATATATTCTCTTTTTCAGATATTTGCACAGATGGGAGCTGGAAGCAGCTTTGGATGTTCTCACTATGTGTAGCTGCCATTTGCCTGATGGTGATCCACTTAAGATTGAGGTACCTGAACTGGCTTTTATCTGCTTCTCTAAAAACAAGAATTTACATAAATCATAGGAGTTTTTCTTGTGGTGGATTCATCAATAAGTTGGCCCTTGTGTTCTTAATCTTTTAATAGGTTGTTCAAAGGAGACAAGCCCTCTGTAGATACAAACACATTTTATGTGCAGATGATCGTTACAATAGCTGGCAAGAGGTGAAGTTTATCGCTCTAAATATTATGCATAAAATGAATAAAAATTGCGCTAATGTAAATTCACTTTTCTCTTTATGGAGTTGTTAGAAATCTAATTCTGCTCTATCCGATGCAATTCTATTTGTAATTTAGGTTGAGACAGATTGTAAAGAAGATCCTGAGGGTCTAGCACTTAGATTGGCTGAGAAAGGAGCAGTATCTGCTGCTTTAGAAGTGGCCGAAAGTGCGAGACTTTCTATTGAACTGTGAGAGAACTTCAAGGCCGTCAACTTGTCAAGCTTCTCAATGCAGACCCTGTAAACGGTGGTGGCCCTGCAGAAGCTTCTCGATTCCTTTCTTCTCTCCGTGACTCTGATGATGCTTTGCCTGTTGCAATGAGTGCAATGCAGCTCTTGCCCAACCTTCGATCCAAGCAGCTTCTTGTATGTTGAGATAGTTTCTTTCCCTTGTTCAAGTTGATATCTGAAAAATGTTATTTTTGACTCAGTTCTGGTAAATAAAGTTGCGTTTGCTGTCAATAAGGTGCACTTCTTCCTAAAGAGAAGGCATGGGAATCTATCTGAGGTTGAGGTCTCGGCTGAACTCATGGGCTTTAGGTCTTCGTGTATTAGCTTCCTTCCATTGCCATGGCAGCAAAGATGCTCATCCCTACATGAGCACCCTCATTTAATTCTAGAAGTTTTGCTGATGAGGAAGCAACTGCAGTCTGCTTCTCTGGTACATTACCTTGTAAGTTAACTTCTTTGATGTATAGTTAACTGAGTCATGAACCATTTGGTGTATTAATTGCTTGCAGATTCTTAAAGAGTTCCCTTTATTGAGAGACAATGTCATGATTCTTGCATATGCTGCCAAAGCTATTGCCATCAGCATGAGTTCCCCTCCCAGAGATTCCAGAATTTCAGTTTCTGGTCCAAGACCAAAGCAGAGAACAAAAGCTAGCACACCCACGCGGTCATCGTTTAGTAGCAGCCTAAGTCATTTGCAAAAGAAGCTCGCAGAGCATTTTCCTGACTCCTCGTAACACTGGAGATAAGGGTGCACCAAAAGATAGTCATAGGAAGAGAAAGAGCTCTGGATTAACGCAATCTGAAAAGGTTGCTTGGGAGGCGATGACTGGAATTCAGGAAGACCGTGTTTCAGTATTTACTGCAGATGGCCAAGAAAGGCTTCCTTCCATTTCAATTGCTGCAGAATGGATGCTCACAGGTGATCTCAAGAAGGATGAAGCTGTTCGTTCTTCTCATCGATATGAAAGTGCCCCCGACATTATTCTATTCAAGGTATTGTAGCATGTATTGTGGTATTTGCACAATAGATTGGAAATACTGTGATCTGTGAAAAAGAGGTTTCCCATGCTAAAAATACTTTGAGCTCGGCACTCTGAGTTTTTTCCGTATATTTAGTATCTTTGAGTATTTATCATTTTTGAGGTCAAGGTGATTTAGCCATCCTGTAACGCTTTCACAGACTCTCAAAAAATGATTCGGAGTATACGTATCTTTGGCCAATGTGTTTAATGTTTGTTGTGGCTATTATTCTGATGAATTTAAACCACCTATTAACATAAACTCAAACACTCTTCTTCTTCCAAATAATTATGCAGAAGAAAATTTGTTTTTATGAAATGAGAAAAGATTTATAACCTATGTAGCTATTTTAGATTTTTCATGGACTGAATAAATGATTGTACTGGTGAAAACTCTACTACAGTCTGCAGAATTCAGTGTAATACAGTAGCATATACAGGGACATGATTTTGAGACAATCTGACTGCGACATCTAACCTAACCACCGAACAGAGAGTATTATTATATGATTCCGCCCTTACTTTTACTGGCACTGAAATGTTGCACATTTATCAACTGCAATGGGGCATCTGATGTCAACTGCTGCCCAACGCGCACCCTCAGCCCTGAGGACCAAATTTAGCAATTAGGGTTAGCGCCTTGCTATAAAGCCTTAAGCCTCTTCGCTACAAGATATATTTTACTACTGAGCCTATCATGACATCGGAAGCCAATTTATTTGGCTGTGAGCCATTAGTAATTCATGTTTTGTTGCATGAAAATTTGTTTCTTGATGTAGAATTTCATTTTAGTTCAAATATTAATTTTCAAATTTTGGCCTGAATCAAATGCATTTCCTAAATGCATTTAGAACAATTGTTAAAGTTCTATATGTAACTAATTTCTTGCATCTGTTGTCCCAAGGCATTACTTTCACTATGTTCAGATGAAAGTGCGTCTGGCAAAGGTGCTTTGGACTTGTGCATTAATCAGATGAAAATTGTTTTGAGCTCCCAGCAATTACCTGAAAACACATCTATGGAGATTATCGGTCGAGCATATCATGCAACAGAAACATTTGTGCAGGTCTCCAGTTTGGAAATTCTTTTGAGCTAAATTAGAGTGCTCCCATAAAAATGTTACATTTTGATATTTGTTCTGCATCTTGCAGGGTCTGCTTTTGCTAAATCCCAGCTCAGAAAACTTTCTGGGGCCAGTGACTTGTCCAGTAATTCTGAAAAAAGCCGGGAAGCTGATGATGCATCTTCTGATGCTGGCAGCTCTAGCATGGGTAGTCAATCAACTGATGAACTGTCTGAAGCACTATCACAGGTTGATATATGGCTTGGGCGTGCTGAACTGCTGCAAAGTCTTCTGGGATCAGGCATAGCAGCCTCCCTTGACGATATTGCTGATAAAGAATCATCTGAACATCTTAGGGATCGATTGATCCAAGAGGAACGATATAGTATGGCTGTATACACTTGCAAGAAGTGTAAGGTACAAATATAGAAGATCAGTTTTGTGATTGCTTATTCCATTAACACCCAACAGCTGACATTTTATTCTTGCCCTTCAGATTGAGGTTTTCCCTGTTTGGAATTCATGGGGCCATGCCTTGATACGGATGGAGCACTATGCACAAGCTCGTGTGAAATTCAAGTAAGTTACAAATTTATGAGCTTGCGTGTGTGCTTGAATAACTTCTTGTAATTGGACTTCTCATTTTCTTATTTTCTATTTATTTTTGTTAGAAAGAAGATGTGTCTTCTTTGTATTTGCTGTGGCTTATGTGTTAATGTGCAGGCAAGCTCTTCAGTTACACAAGGGCGATTCTGCGCCTGTGATCCTAGAGATCATTAATACTATGGAAGGAGGTCCACCAGTCGATGTTGCATCTGTTCGATCAATGTAAGACTGCACACTTGAAAAATATGAACCTATTGCACTCGTTATGTCCTATGTCATCTGAGTATGTTCATTTCTTCATTTAAGATAATAAGATATAACCAAGTCGGAATTAGAAATGGCATTTCATATCATTACTGATTCAAATGCTGATGCATGGAATATTATTACTTTAGTGGAAGAAGTTGCATATTTGGTGGTGAAACTTAATATGTTATATGTAAATTCTTTGTTATGTAAGTAAGTGGACTGGTGCTTGTATATTGGAATCAAGATTAATTATAGTATGCAATTTTATGATTTGAAGAAGTCAATTTTTTAACAGAAAATGCTGCCAGTTTCAGCATTTCTTCCCTAGTTACAATAATTTATTTTAATTGAACTCACTCCAGAGGAGGATGGGGTTGAATTCTGAAAAGTTCCGAGAGATGTTAGGATTGAGAGACCGTGGGCAGGCAAATCCTAAATTCTGAAAAAAATAGAAAATATATGAGATAGGTGATATCATTTAAATTACAAATGAAAATGGAATTCTTTTAAAGCAATCCGTTCAACTATAAACGCAATAGATATCTTGTTCTCAGTGAACTGCTCCTATGAAGTTTTTATTTTAATATGCTTAACCATCTTAACAGCCCTACATTATTTGAATTGCTGGGATAAGTTTTTTTAATAAGCTGGTCCTTTCTTCATTAAGAGACTGTCGAAGTGTTTATTGCACCATGATTTCGCTTTTAGGAACAAAACACATGAAACTTTATGTAATAATTTTTTTTAAGTTATTCGTATTTAATTGCTATTTGCATAGTGGATATATTATCTTAGTGATCCTTAAAATGGCATGATTTATTTATTAAGCCTAATTATTTATCTAGAATGTTTTCCCATAGTTTGCCACAGCCATTTCTACTTGGATTTACAGAAATAGAAATGCTTCACTTTGTGATTTGCTCTGTGAGGTTTATTAATTATGATGTTCACTGACACCTGAAGTTCTGTTTAATGGCCGACATCTCTGTCTAACTGGGAACTTTATCGAGACAATTTAGTTTGCTTATGTGGATACTAAGAACAAGCCAGTTTATTTTGTCCATTCAACTAATGATGCAGGTATGAACATTTGGCTAAAAGCGCGCCAGCAGTCTTAGATGATCCTCTTTCTGCTGATTCCTATCTCAATGTTTTGTACATGCCTTCTACTTTCCCACGTTCAGAGAGATCTAGGAGGTCCCAAGAAGCAGCAAAGGATAACTCTACACATAGCCCCGATCTTGATGATGGACCACGCAGCAACCTCGACAGTATTAGATACCTTGAATGTGTAAACTATTTACAGGAAGTAAGTGCTCAGATTGATTGTGAGTTGATGTTTTTAGTTTAAAGCCATTCTTGACGATCTCTCTCTCTCTCTCTCTCTCTCTCTCTCTCTCTCTCTCTCTCTCTCTTTCTTTTTCGTATGTGTGTGTGTGTTAGCTGTATCATTACCAGTCTTACAAGCTACAGAACAACATTAATTCACTTTCTTGTCTACAACATCCATATCTTTTGTTTATGGATAACCTCTTCTGCCACATTTTTGAAATGGTTTAGTTACTGTGGTATAGCTATGGTTTGATGGATTCAGTGGTTAGTTAAGATATGCTTTTATATAACAATATAGAGCCTTTGTTATCCAAATTTTATATGATCTTATTGTTTGTTTCATTTATTTTGCATCCTAGCGTTTCTGTCATCTGTTTGTCTGCTCTAGGTTACGCTTTATCTGTACATCATGTCCTTTTTTACATTCTTTTCAAATATTTTGACATTTTGTTTGGTTTTTGTCCTCTTGGCTGTGCCAATGTTTGTGCAAGTTAGTTGTTCAGTCAACTTTATTGCAGTCATGATATATCTATCTGTGGCCTTGCATTAGTAATACATTATAACGTTGGCATTGCAGTATGCTCGTCAGCATTTGCTGAGCTTTATGTTCAGGCATGGCCGATATAAGGAGGCTTGCTTCTTGTTTTTCCTGCCAACTCTGTTCCTCATCCACCTCAGCTTTCTTCTTTGGGAGGAGTTACTTCATCTTCTTCCCCTCAAAGACCAGATCCTTTAGCAACTGATTATGGGACAATTGATGATTTATGTGACCTGTGTGTTGGTTATGGTGCCATGCCTGTCCTGGAAGAAGTGATATCATCAAGGATTGCAATGACACAGGATCAGTTGGTGAATCAGCATACTACTGCAGCAGTTGCCGGATTTGTGTCTATTGTGAAACTCATAAACACTTCAATTATTTGTATAAGTTCCAGGTATGTGCACTTCTTATTCATTAATAACCTCGTTTTGACTTCTTGATTCAGACAGAAATGAAATTACAGTAAGGAATGTATAGCTCCGTTATATGGGTCTCACATATCATAATTTGCATGATATTTTAAAATCTTTGCGATAATTTCTTACAGAATTTATACCAACACATCTTCCAGAAGAGCTAGTCCAACTTCTAATCAACCTAATGAGTAGTTACTTGAAATAGCCCCTGCAATAAGAGATTGATTTAATGATTGTTATTTACCCACCACTATTACAGCATAACATGTTTTTTTGCCATTAAAAAGTCTGCAAGTGAAATCTCTTCAATTTAATTTGGATGTTGAAATTTTTTACTTGAAAGTAGGATTTTTCTGTTTCTTCATTACGGGTTTATTGAGTGAATAAGCTCCCTTTGGGCAGGATTGATAATAGCTTTTCAGCCACTTGTTTAAACATGGTAACCGATATGTGATTCATCACGTCGTGCAGTGCTGTTACACATAAGCATGTCCGAAATACAGAGAAATAAAATTAGGATAAAGCGGAGTATCTAAAGTAATACGTGGTTGAAATATTTAGATGTACATTCTGCTTCGCAGATGTTGCGTTGCTCACAATAAGTTTGAATATCAAAATATCAGCACATACTAATCCAATGTAGCTTTCCTTTCTTTTGACTGTTTAGGGATGGGCTTTAATGTACTGTAGGTGAAATGAATTCTTGAAAAAAATGTTGCTTTTATCAATGCATGTGATACTTTTTCCATATCCAATGATACTCTCTCTCTCTCTCTCTCTCTCTCTCTCTCTCTCTCTCTCATACACGAAGAGGATGCTGATATCTAACTATTAAATCAAATATAAGTTCTTTGCTGGATAAGTTATCACATACTAAATGAATTGATGGCTTATGGCTTAGGTGATCAAGAAGGACCATGTAGCCGCTGGCCTTTGCTGTATTCAGTTGTTTATGAACTCTGCTTCTCAAGAGGAAGCTATAAAGCACTTGGAACATGCTAAGGTAGTCATACTTTTTTCACACGTCTTCCTTTGTCATCACATAGTTCACACGTGCTTCTTTATCAAATAACTGTTTTAAGGATTATTAACTATAAAGAAGGTAGATATGCTCAATTGAACCAGGGATGATTAAGCTTTTAAGAACGGACTTTAATCAATAAACATGAGTCAAAAAATATTATTTAGGTCCCCACTACTTTGAAGTTATCGTGTAACATATCGTGAAAAAGATGGGTAAGTACGTGTTATATGAAGATTGATTATGGTTTTGATCACAGTTTCACATGTAAAATGGCATGTTTTAGGAGTTTCTGTTCTGTTTAAAATGCTTTGGACATTGGATAGAGCTATGCTGATACAATGGATTGTCATGCACAATGATACTTTAAGTAATTTGATGTGAGTAAAAATTAAGAGCACTAGATTTCAACAGAAAACACAAATAATAATCAAATGTCGAGACAACTAATGACACTTTTTTGTGGCTTGGGACTAATTTGTTGACCAGTTATACCGACTTCAAAGGTCTGATGCATAACCCATGTAGTTTTACATTGTTATAGCATGATTTTAAAGACTCTTAAAAAGAACAGGTTGAGCATTTAAAAATATTTATTGATCTTTAAAACTGTTTTTGTATAGACTGGTAATCAGTAGCTGAGTAGGTTAGGCATGATGAGTACTTTTATCCATCCTGTCAAATTTGCTGTGTATTGAGCCTAGATTTCATATGAACAACAAGCTGTGAAAGGTGTCAAAGAATTGGGATAAGGTTAACTATAAAAGAAACCTAAAAGGGTAAAGGGCGCAGAAAAGGTAGAGCCACTGTAAATACCTCATTCATGTGTATGGCAAAGCCTGAGCTTCCAAACTGCAATGACAGTTGTTCCTCATAAAAAATGTGATGTCAATACCATCTTGTTTATAATTAGAATTCAATGACTATGCCTTGTTTATTGAATTGTCACCTTGGTCATTTGATGTAGTTTTCAGTGTTACTGTACTGACGGTATGCAGAGTTAGTATGCATCTGATGTGCATTAATCCTGTTTCAATTTGGGTATTTAAACTTTATTTAGTTCATGAAGAATCTCGGATATGTTGCGGCTGCTCCTTCTGCAAACTGGAGACTTACATAAAATTTTCATTTTCTTTTTCTTCTGTCTTTATCTGTTTTTGGTGCAGATGCATTTCGATGAAGGGTTGTCTGCACGATATAAAGTGGGAGACTCTACAAAACTTGTCACCAAAGGTATTCGGGAAAACTGCTTCAGAGAAGCTTACTGAAGAAGGATTGAGTCAAATTTTCTTTCCGTGTTGCCATTCAGGTACACTTATGAATGATATGCAAGTCAGTAGCTGGTAGGATTATATCACTTATGGAAATAAGTGAATACATCACTTTGGTTTTCCCAATAACAAAGAGGATGGTAATGAAACATGAAACTGTTTTGGCTGTTTTCCGCACCAACTTCATGAGGATGATTTAGTTATATTATTATCACTATTTCATAAATCTAGATGCCACTATGCTATCGTGGGTTATGAAGATCTTGACCTTTGCTTGGTCCATCTTCAAAACTTATTTGTCACCGAAAAGATTTTCACTTGCATATGACAGGACAACCTGCGATATGTTGTTGGTTCTAAGTCCGATAAAGGAGGAGGATTCGTTAAGTTGACAGCCAGCGTCAGAAACTCTTATCATTCCCTTATGGTATGGATCATAATGAGATATCGTGATAAAGGTGGGGATGCTCCCCGTAAGGAGTGCGCTCGCAGTCCGACCGCGATGTATTGGCAAAAGACCACTACACTTCCAAAAGGGCTTCGGGTGTAGTGCAAAATATACAAGAGCCCTCACACACTAATAAGAGGAACACAAAAGATAATAATAAATTAGAATTATAGAATTGATGAGTTGGAACATTGGTTCTTTGATAGGTAAAACTATGAGCTAGTTGATATTATGAAGAGAAACATAGATATTATGTGTATCAAAAGAGACTAAACGGGTTGGCGAGAAAGCTAAGGCACTGTATACTACAGTTATAAACTTTGGTATAGTGGGCGGGCGTAACTAGGAAACGGGGTGGGTATGATTGTAGATCCTTTATTTATAGATCAGAAGTAGTGGGTAAATAGAAAAGAATAGAATTATAGCTCCTAAAATTGTTGTAGGTAATGAACTTATAAATATTGTTAGTGTATAAAAACCTCAAGTAAGATTAGATGACTCTTACTAAGACTAAATTTTGGGAAGATTTGGAAACTTCTGCAATCAATCCCTCAAAAATGAAAAAGTCATCATTGGTGGGGACTTAAAATGGGCTTGTGGAAGGATAATGAAGATCATGAAAAGCGGTCCATGGAGGATATGGTTTTAGCTCGTGAACAATGAAGGTTCTACTATCCCAGATTTCGAGCTTATGATTTTATTATAGGTATACCTTTTTTAAAAAAGAGACGAACATTTAATTACATTTAAAAGTTGTCCAAACAAATCACAATCGATCACTTCCAACCGTGTAATAAACTTTAGAAAAATATGCAAAGATTGCAAAATAATACTCTGTGAGAAAGCCTCACGTCACAAACATGTATCTACCAGTGCATATAAAACTTATTAACATACACTTAAAAAAGAAAGAAAATTAGATACGACATTAAGTGATGGAACTTAAAAAATGAAGAAAATTGTCTTGTCAAAACTACATCGAAAACCATTGATTGAATGTGGAAGACAACGCGGAGTAATACATGGAACCATGTAACTACTCAAATGAAAAAGATTGCTAAAGATATATTAGGGTGTCAAATGGCAATAAATGGAATAAAGAGTCATGGTGGCGGAATCAAGAAATCCAAGATAAGGTAAAGGAAAAACGAACTAGTTACAAAGTGTTATATTCCGTAGAAAATGAAGAAAAACTTAAAGGATATAAAAAAGACGCCAAAAAGAAGTAAGAAGAGCAATATGTGAAGTAAAAATCCAAGCATATGAAGATTTCTATAAAAAACTCGATACTAAGAAAGAGAGAAATATATATATATATATATATAATAGCAAAATAGCAAAATCCAAGGCATATGGAGATTTCTATAAAAACTTGATACTAAGAAAGGAGAGAAATATATATATATATATATATATATAAAATAGCAAAATTTAGAGAAAAGCAAACAAGAGATTTAACCCAAAATTAAATGTATAAAAGATGAGAATGATAATATTCTAGTGAAAGATTTATGAGGAAATAAAGATCGATGGAAGAGGTATTCCAATAATCTTTTTAACGAATTTAAGAGGAATGATTTCACATTGGAGAACTGTATCAATCAATCGAGTAGAAACCGTACCTTTATCGCACTTAACTTCACAAAATGGGTAAAAGCATTGAACAAATGAAACGGCAAAGTAGTTGGCCTCCAGATGATATGCCGGTTGAAGCATGGAAATGTGTAAGTGGAGTTGGAATTTATCAAGCATTAAACTATTTAATGTTATCCTAAAACTAAAAAAAAAAATGCCTAATGAATGGAGAAAAAGTATATTGATACCTATAAAGAGAGAAATACCTGAATATATTTTTGTGTATTAACCATGATTGAACTTGTACATTATATAGGCAATGGTTAGCCTAACACCTTTCGTAAATTAAGGAAAAGTTAAGAAACAAAGACTACCTAATTTAGGCACTAGCCGCCACTAACTTCCACTAAAGATATATTTACAATATCTCAACACTTTCCAGTGGAGCATATACATCATATGCATCCATCTTGTCACATATATAAGTTATTCGAGGCCTCGTAAAGATTTAGTGAAGATATCGGCGAGTTGATCTTAGAGTTGGATTTAATGAAGTCACATGATTCTGAGAGAATCTTTTCTCTAAGGAAATGACAAGTCAACTTCTATACGCTTGCTCTTTCATGAAAAACTGGATTGGAAGAAAGGTGTACGGTGATTGATTATCACACACGAGCTCCATAGACCAATGTCACATGTAATTCTGCCCGGTAAGTGTTTTGGCACAAGAGTTCACATGTCGCGTGAGCCATAGCTCGATACTCGGCCTAGACTTGTGGGAGCAACAACGGCTCTGCTTTCTTGCTTCTTCCATGAAATCGAGGTTTCCTCCTATGAATATATGATTCAGGGTAGATCTTGATCATTCTCATCTCCGCCCAATCGATCTTTCGAATACTCAACGATATTAGTGTGGCCCTTTATCGTTGAAACAAATCCTTTTCGGTGACCCTTTAATGTACTTTATAATACGAATAAGTGGCATTCCAATGAGTATCACAAAGGAGAATTGAGAAATTGACTTACTATACTTACCGAAAGATATATCGGTCCGGGTCATAGTGAGATAGTTCCGCTTTCCCAACAAAGCCTTCAGATCTTCCTCGGGATCGTGGATAAGGCTCCCCCGATTGGGGAAGGAGCTTTACATTGTGATCCATAGAGTAGAATCGGTTTACAATCAGAAGACCAGTTTCTAAAATATCAAGAGCATATTTTCTTTGAGAAATAGAACACTGACTGACGGGGCTACTTCAATCCCAAGAAAGTAAGAGGGCCCGAGTCTTTAACGAAAATTCGAAAAATGTTGTTTCAAATGCTCGATACCTTCACAATCGTCGCCCGGAATTACAATGTCATCAACATAAACCACAAGATAGATATAGGTATTTGATGCAGGAGCATCTAAAGAAGAGGCTGAATCGATCTCCTTCGCAACTTAATCATCCCAAATTGTTGAATAACTCGTCGAATCGTCCAAACCACGCCGAGATGATTGTTTTAAGCCATACAAAGATTTTTGTAATTTGCATACTAATCCACACTTCTAGCAACAAACCAGGAGGTTGCTCCATGTAAATCTCCTCCTCTAATTCACCATGCAAAAAGGTTCTTGATATCTAAGAAAGAGTGGCCACTGCTTTCATGGCGCCCATGGCTAAAAATAAACGAATGAGGACATTTTTGCGGCGGAGAAAAAGTATCACCTGTAATCTTGACGCATAGACAGTATATCCCTTGCCACTAATTGAGCTTTTGTTTTATCAACTTGGCCAGACCCACTTTAACATTAAAACTCCATCGGCAACTCAACAACAGCATTTTCCGGATGGAAAGGAAAAGCGTCGAGTGCGGGTTGGATTCTGCGCCGTCATTTCATCAATCATTGCATGTGTCCATCCCAGGGATGGGATAATCTTTAAATTGTCTTTAGAATAGAAACAAGAAGAAAGCGCGGCATCAAGAGCACAATATGGGGCGACAAACGATGGTATGAGAGAAAATTGTAGATAGGATAAGGGTTAGCGGGTGGAACGATACCAACTAAGATGCATGTGCTTGGTGTCGGGTGAAGTAGGTGAATCCGAAGTAAGGGAAAGATATCCGGGAAACACGAAGCCGAAGACGTGACTTCTCTCGCCGCTCATAAAGTGATGCCGTCTGATTTATAGGTGGGGGAAGATGGCGGGGAAGATGGTGGGAAAAATGGATATTTCCGGGGGAACTAGAAGCCTGGGAGCTTGATTGAAAAATGGTGGCGGTGAAGCAAACACGATCAAGTCATCCCAGGCTGAATGTTTGTGGTAGCAAAATATGATATGTCTTCA